>CM017188.1:16840359-17032859 GCA_004837865.1 Musa balbisiana | reverse complement strand
CAACGGGCAATCACCAACAATGAACACCAACCATGTCTAAGCATTGCTTGAACTTGTAAATCGGAAGAGGCTTTGTAAGCATATCAGCTAGATTGTCCTTCGTTTGAATTTTCTGAACAAGGACCTTTCTCTCAGCAATGGTATCCCGAATAAAATGAAACTTCACATCGATGTGTTTCGTCCTCTCATGATACATTTGGTCTTTAGTCAAATGAATAGCACTTTGACTATTATAGTAAATTGTAGTGATACCTTGATGCAAACATAATTCGCCGTACAAACCTCTTAACCATAAGACTTCCTTGATCGTCTCTGTTACTGCCATATATTCTGTCTCTGTAGTAGATAAAGCCACGACAGGTTGTAAGGAAGCTTTCCAACTAACTGCACAACCAACAATGTAAAATACATAGCCTGTCAAAGATCTTCATTTATCAAGATCCGCAGTATAATCAAAATCGACGAAACCAACCAAAGTGTCACGATTTTTCCCAAACTCCAAACAAGCATCTGAAGTCCCTCGCAAGTATCCGAGAATCCACTTCACAGCCTGCCAATGTGTTTTACCCGGGCGAGACATATATCTGCTAACTACACTGACTGCTTG
The DNA here is from genome assembly GCA_004837865.1 of Musa balbisiana. Taxonomy (NCBI): domain Eukaryota; kingdom Viridiplantae; phylum Streptophyta; class Magnoliopsida; order Zingiberales; family Musaceae; genus Musa; species Musa balbisiana. The sequence continues at coordinate 17,032,252 of CM017188.1, read as the reverse complement.
TGAAGTATCTGGACGAGTACAAACCATTGCATACATAATACTGCTGATGACACTAGAATATGTAACTTGTACTATATATTCTTCCTCTTCAACTAATTGTGGCGACTGAGCAGCAGATAACCGAAAATGGTTAGCAAGATGAGTACTTACTGGCTTAGCGTTTTTCATACCAAACCTCTCCAAGACTTTCTTGAGGTAATTTTTCTGGGTTAGAAATAATTTTCCAACTTCTCGTTCTCTTTTGATCTCCATGCCAAGAATTTTCTTAGCTGCTCCTAAATCTTTCATTTCAAATTCACTACTCAGCTGTATTTTCAAAATGTGAATTTCTGACAAATTCTTAACTGCAATAAGCATGTCATCAACATAAAGTAATAAATACACAAAAGAGCCATCAGTTAACTTTCGAAAGTAGACACAACTATCATACTTGCTCCTCATGTAACCATGACTCAACATAAAAGAATCAAACCTCTTATACCACTGTCTTGGAGACTGCTTCAATCCGTACAAAGATTTCTTTAACAAGCAAACATGATCTTCCTTACCGTCAACTTCAAATTCATGAGGTTGCTCCATGTAAATTTGTTCTTCAAGTTCACCATGTAAGAAAGCTGTCTTGACATCAAGTTGTTCCAATTCCAAATCATACATGGCAACTAAAGCAAGCAAAACACGAATAGAGCTATGTTTAACAATAGGTGAAAATACTTCATTAAAATCAATACCATGTACCTGACTATAGCCCTTTGCAACCAATCGTGATTTCTACCTTACATCTTCAACCCCTGGAATACCTTCCTTCCTTTTGAAGACCCATTTGCATCTCACAATTTTCTTACCCGAAGGCGGCTTTACAAGATCCCAAGTTATATTCTGATGAAGAGATTCAATTTCTTCATTCATCGCAATCAACCACTAAGCGGAATTTTCACAAGAAACTGCATCTGAGTAGGAAGTAGGTTCACCAACTTCACTTGTTTCTTCTGCAATAGACAAAGCATATGCAACTAAATTTGCATATCTTTGTGGTGGTCGGATATCTCTCCGTGGTCTATCCTTGGCTATGGAATATTGCTCTTCCTCTATATCATCTTCGTCAGTAGACTCGGGACCATCTACTGGCATTCTTAGAGTAGAAGAGTTCGACTGAAAAGAATCTGAACTACCAATCTCAAGCTCCACCTGCTTTTGTGCACTATCATTTGTACAAATAGCAGATTCCTTTTTGGAAGATAACATAGACAATTCATCAAAAGTAACATCTCTACTGATTACAAATTTTGGGGATTTGGGATCAGAACACCATAATCTGTATCCTTTCACCCCAGAAGCATACCCAAGGAAAATACACTTTTTAGCTCGAGGTTCTAATTTTCCTTCATTTACATGCATATATGCTGGACACCCAAAAATTTTTAAATCAGAGTAATCAGCAAGAGTACCTGACCAGACTTCCTCCAGAGTTTTAAAGTTAAGTGCTGTAGAAGGAGCGCGGTTGACAACGTAACAAGCCATATTAATCGCCTCTGCCCAAAAGTCCTTTGTCAACCCTACATTTGAGATCATACACCTTGCTCTCTCTAAGAGTGTTCTGTTCATACGTTCGGCCACACCATTTGTTGAGGTGTTCTCCTAACAGTGCGATGTCGAACAATTCCTTCATTTTTGTAAAATTCATCAAAGTCACCTTCACAAAACTCCATGTCATTATCTGTTTGAAGCCGCTTAATCTGTCTACCTGTTTGCTTCTCAATCAAAATCTTCCATTGTTTAAAGGTTAGAAAAACATCATTTTTATGCTTCAGAAAATAAACCCAAACTTTCCTGGAATAATCGTCAATGAAAGTCAATATATACCTGGCACCACCCTTAGACTGAACATGAGCTGGACCCCAAAGGTCTGAATAAATATAGTCAAGAGTACCTTTCGTTTTGTGAACTGCCAAAGAATTGAAGCTGACTCTTTTCTGCTTTCCAAAAATGTAGTGTTCACAGAAATCTAATGGCCTAGTACTTTGTCCGCAAAGCAGACCTCTTTTGCTCAATATGCTTAAACCTTTTTTCGCTCATATGACCCAAACGCATATGCCATAATTTGGTGATGTCAGAATCAGATAATAATGATGACGAGACTACAACCGAGCCTGTGACAGTAGTTCCCTGCAGAATATACAAGCTACCAGACCTACAAGCTTTCATAACAATAATGGCACTTCTAGAAACTTTCATAACTCCACCTTCAGTTGTGTATTTACACCCAAGGGCCTCCAGGGTGCCTAAAGAGATGAGATTCTTTTTTAAATCAGAGTAATCAGCAAGAGTACCTGACCAGACTTCCTCCAGAGTTTTAAAGTTAAGTGCTGTAGAAGGAGCGCGGTTGACAACGTAACAAGCCATATTAATCGCCTCTGCCCAAAAGTCCTTTGTCAACCCTACATTTGAGATCATACACCTTGCTCTCTCTAAGAGTGTTCTGTTCATACGTTCGGCCACACCATTTTGTTGAGGTGTTCTCCTAACAGTGCGATGTCGAACAATTCCTTCATTTTTGTAAAATTCATCAAAGTCACCTTCACAAAACTCCATGTCATTATCTGTTTGAAGCCGCTTAATCTGTCTACCTGTTTGCTTCTCAATCAAAATCTTCCATTGTTTAAAGGTTAGAAAAACATCATTTTTATGCTTCAGAAAATAAACCCAAACTTTCCTGGAATAATCGTCAATGAAAGTCAATATATACCTGGCACCACCCTTAGACTGAACATGAGCTGGACCCCAAAGGTCTGAATAAATATAGTCAAGAGTACCTTTCGTTTTGTGAACTGCCAAAGAATTGAAGCTGACTCTTTTCTGCTTTCCAAAAATGTAGTGTTCACAGAAATCTAATGGCCTAGTACTTTGTCCGCAAAGCAGACCTCTTTTGCTCAATATGCTTAAACCTTTTTTCGCTCATATGACCCAAACGCATATGCCATAATTTGGTGATGTCAGAATCAGATAATAATGATGACGAGACTACAACCGAGCCTGTGACAGTAGTTCCCTGCAGAATATACAAGCTACCAGACCTACAAGCTTTCATAACAATAATGGCACTTCTAGAAACTTTCATAACTCCACCTTCAGTTGTGTATTTACACCCAAGGGCCTCCAGGGTGCCTAAAGAGATGAGATTCTTTTTTAAATCAGGAACATGTCTAACATTAGTGAGCGTTCTCACAATACCATCATACATTTTAATTCAAATTATGCCTTTACCAACAACATCACATGCGACATTATTGCCCATCAAAACAATTCCACAATTACAAGATTCATATGTGGAAAATAAATCCCTATTGGGACACATGCGATAAGAACAACCCGAATCTAAAATCCGTTCATTTTTAGACCTTGTCCTATCATCAGTAGCAAAGAAAATATTTCCAGCATTCTCATCAGCTGCTACACTAGCTTCAGCAGACTAAGTAGTTTTCTCAACACTTTTTCCCTTTTGCTTTAATTTATTTTTCAATTTAAAACAATCAGCCTTAATGTGCCCCATTTTATGACAATATCTACACTCCAAATTTTTATGTCTGGATTTAGATCTATTACTATCAAATTCTCTTTTATCCATTCTACCCCTGACAATCAGACCCTCAGCCTGATTCCCTTTACTTTCCCTAGTGATATCTCTATCTATCTGATCCTTAGATTTTAGTGCAGATTTAATTTCATGATACGAAATTGTTTCTTTTCCATAAATCATAGTATCACGGAAATACTTAAAGGATTGAGGAAGAGAACACAAAAGTAACATGGCTTTATCCTCATCATCAATTTTTACATCTATATTCTCCAAATCCATAACTAAGGAATCAAACTTATCAAGATGTGAGAGTATAGATGTACCTTCAGTCATCCGAAGCATATACAAAATCTGCTTCAAGTAGAGACGATTCTCCACTGTCCTCTTCATATACAAGGCTTTAAGTTTGTCCCACATGCTCTTAGCCGTAGTCTCCATAGCTACCTCCCGTAAAACCTCATCAGAGAGATTTAGGATGATGCTTGATCGAGCCTTCTTATCCAGACTCGCAAGATCTTCCTTTGTCGTACCATCTGGAATGTTCTCTGCTCTCTGTAGTGCCAAATCAACTCCGTCTTGAACCAGAATGACCTCCATCTTAAGTTGCCACATGCCGAAGTTGACATTTCTGTCGAATTTCTCGACAACGATCTTTGTTATTGTCATCATTGCCAAAAGATCCCGAAACTAAGCTTTGATACTAGTTTGTTAGAGCTAGCCCCAGGATATTTACCTAAAGAGGTAATTTTACAATCCAACAAGATAATAAAGTAAAAAAGAAATAAAGGAGAGGCAAGAACACCAAATTTATGTGGTTCGATCAATTGGCCTACATCCACGGACGAAGGAGGAGCAAACTATTTAATTGAGTATGGACTTAAACCCAAAGCAAACACTTAGATTTTTTTTGTGGTGCATCTGACTTCAATGCTCAGACTCTTATTTATAGTTTAAACAGAAGATACCAAACTTGTTTTTTCATGAGACTTGCCAAACTAACATATTCGTGTTGGAAGAAAACTATGTCAGTCCCATCGAGGAAGTGAGGCTCATAGTGCCGGTCACGGACGATCCGAGCCAGCCATGCTTGACCTTTCGAACATGGTTCCTAGGCTCATCTCGTGCGTACTGCTATCCTTCGTCAACCAGTTCTTGGGCTACCGGGAGAACCAGATCAATCTTTCTTCGGTGCGCGTCCAAATTCTAGCGCTCCCCGTCGGCAGGGCGATGGCCGCCACCCTGCCCACTTCACCGATCAAGATCCCGCTCACCAACTGGTCTTTCTCCTTGAATCCTGGGCCGTTCAACCTCAACGAGCACGTGCTGATCACCATTTTTGCTAACGCCGGTGCTGGCGGTGTCTACGCAGTGGGCATTGTCACCATCATGAGGGCCTTTTACCATCGCGGCATCAACATCATCGCAGCGTTGCTGCTATCGGAAACAACCCAGGTCGGATTACTCTGTTCATATCATTCCATGCATGCTTTCCGAACGTGATCCTTTTCGCTCGTACCAGTAATCTTATCAAGTGTCTAAGGCTCCCGCCTTGTGTTCGTTCGGTTAAACCTCAGTTGCTTGGATTTGGATGGGCTGGATTGTTTAGGAAGTACCTGGTGGATTCACCTTATATGTGGTGGCCAGGAAACCTCGTCCAAGTCTCCCTCTTCAGGTAATTCTGCAATGCATTGCCAATATCCAGACATCAGCCCATCGAGTGCTGTTCTGTTGTGTGCAGAGCACTACATGAGGAAGAGAAGAGGTCCAAGGGCGGTGTGTCAAGATTCCAGTTCTTCTTGATAGTTATCGCATGCAGCTTCGCCTACTATGTTGTTCCCAACGTGTTGTTCCCATCTATCACTGCGATCTCCGTGATGTGCATGATATGGAAGAAGTCCGTCACTGCGCATCAGATCGGTTCCGGGATGAGGGGGCTTGGCGTCGGGTCTTTCGGCCTCGACTAGTCCACCATCTCCGGCTTCCTGGGCAGTCCCCTGGCTTCACCAGCGTTTGCGACGTTCAACGTATTGGCTGGTTTCATCGCCCTGGCCTACATCATTGTCCCCATCGCCTACTGATCCAATGCGTACGACTCTAAGAACTTCCCTTTGTTCACGTCGTCCCTGTACGACGTCCACGGAAAAAAATACGACCTCGACCGCGTTCTCGATCAGAAGACGTTCTCCTTGAACATCCATGAATACGAGAAGTACAGCGACATCCGTCTCAGCATCATGTTCGCCATCTCTTGCGGACTCGGTTTTGCCACCTTGACTGCCACCCTCTCCCATGTCTTCCTCTTCAATGGCGCGTAAGTCTCTTGCTTGCTCTGCTACTGTGCTAATATCTTTTTTCTTGTACTCCATTCATACATTTTGCTCCACCTGCCACAGATACATCCTGAAACTATGGCGCCAAACGGCATCCAAGGCTCAGGATAATTACCTAGACATTCATGGGAGACTAATGAAGGCAAACTACGAGGCCGTCCCTCAATGGTGGTTCCATATTATTCTTGTCGTCGTCACGGCACTGGCCATCCTCACCTGCGAAGGATTCGGCAAGCAGCTGCAGCTTCCTGACTGGGGCATCTTCCTTGCCATCGCCATGGCTCTCGTTTTCACATTACCCATCGGTGTCATTCTTGCCACCGCCAATCAGGTTCCGTCACCTCTGCCATTTATATACATAGATCCCTTTGCATATAGTATGACGTGCTTTGTTTCTCTGGTGCTGCAGGCACCCGGACTAAATATTATCACGGAGATGGTGATAGGTTACATGATGCCTGGGAAGCCTCTGGCGAATGTGGTGTTCAAGACTTATGGATACATTAGCATGACCCAAGCAAGCTCTTACGTTCCTCTCCGACTTCAAGTTGGGTCTGTACATGAAGATTCCTCCAAAGGCCATGTTTTTTGCCCAGGTTAATCTATTTTCTTTAATTCGTTGAGTCTCCATCGTATCTCAACGACATGCACATAAACCTCAACCTAACTACTGTTGCATCAGTTGGTGGGAACCATAGTCGCCTCTGCAGTTTACTTCGGGACGGCATGGTGGCTTCTCGGCACCATCACGTCCATCTGCGACACCAGCAAATTACCGGAGGGCAGCCCGTGGACGTGCCCCTGCGACGCCGTCTTCTTCAGCGCGTCCATCATCTGGGGAGTCGTTGGCCCGCTGCGCATGTTCGGCCCCAAGAGCATCTACCTCTCCCTCAACTACTACTTCCTCGCCGGGGCGCTGGCGCCGTTCTTCGTCTGGCTGCTCTCGCTTCTCTTCCCCCATAAGAAGTGGATCAAGCTCATCAACTTCCCGGTGCTCCTCGGAGCGACGGCCATGATGCCGCCCGCCCACGCGGTGAACTACACCTCCTGGTTCGTCGTCGGCATCATCTTCAACTATTACGTGTACAACAAGTACAAGAGCTCGTGGGGAAGGTACACCTACGTGCTATCGGCCGGGTTGGATGCCGCGACGGCCTTCATGGCCGTGCTCGCTTTCCTCAGCCTCAACAACTACGACGTTTATTCCGTGGCATGGTGGGGAGGAGATAACGATGACCATTGCCCCCTCTCCCGATGCCCTACGGCGGGATCCTACGTGCCCGAAGGCTGCCCTTCCGTCCAATAATGATGACACGCTCGCTTTAATATGCCCTCGCATTTTATCTTTATATGTTTCATGGGACTGTAGATTGCTTAATATTAATATTTTATGGTGTTTGGTCTATTAATATTTGGCACTCAACTCGGTACTTCCCACATTTAATATTAAGCATTTCTAAAAAAATAGTTTTTTGATTTAGTTTCACATAGAAAACAAAACAAATATAGATATTTTTTGTTCAAGATATGGTATGATCAATTCACTTATGGTTCGACCATTGACCTATAAATCCATACCTTTATTGGTTTGATTGATTTTGATGTGATAATTCATTTTTTTATTTCACAAAAATATTAATAAAGAGCATGTATTACCATCAAAATCAATTGGTGTTGAAATTATTAATAATTTCAATGAATTTACAGTGTAAAAATATGTTGATTTTCGAGCTTTTATTTAAATATATGTAAAAATCTGATTTCAAACTATTTATTAATAATAATATATTGTTTTACAAATGTAGACGATATATGGGAATGGCAAACTTGTAAAATAATATTGATGCTTTTATGCAACTACTTGGGCACGATGCGGATCCGATCCTTTGATCAATACCCGAATCCGACGTCCGCGTGGTTTCTGAAGCCCTCGCAGGAGCCAAAACCCTAAACCCGACTCCACTTCCTGCCTTCCTTTTATTTGCCCGATCGCGGCGTTGTGGTGTCGGACAGAGCGATGTCGCCTAAGGTGTCGGCGATGGATATGCCAGACGTGCCGATGGGGCAGCTACCGGAGCACCTTCACCTCCAGCGTACCCGCGTCGTGTGTAAGGCCGACGCCCCCATCCATGTAAGTGCAACGGTAATCACATCCATCACTCCGTCGGTTCATCTCCCTGTATCGATGGCGAACAATCGCCAGTTTTATTGGTTTAGCGTACGGTTCTCATCAATTATGGCGGGTGGATGAGTGGTTCTTTCCCTCTGTATAGCGTGAATTTTGACAGCAAAAGGCATTCTTGTGGGATTCCATGTGATGAGGAAATCTTTGAGGTAGCTGCACAGAAATTGGGAGCAAAACGGATATCAGCAAGTTATTATAATACGAGTTAACGAGCAGCGTCGTCAAGCATATCAAGTGATTAAAGTGGTGAAATTTTATGGAAGATATGTTATTTGATGTTATGTTTGACTGATATTTTGATGCCCTGGAGTTCTTTCCCTTATTCTCCGAGCTACCTGGTAGAACCTTGTGTGACATAATGAAATCCTCTGGCCTGAAAGCGTAATACAGATAAATTTTGAAATTTGCTGACGATTGCATTGACGTGACTCCAGCAGAAAAAATTTGCCACATGTAGTTTTGTTTTCAGTAGTTGTGATCTTTTACTAGCCTTCTGCTCCTGGATTTGAACTTTCTTAAAATATGTGCTTGATTAAATAAATGCAAAAGAAAAGAAACTCCCAGGTAATGAGATTCATGTTCTTTGCTTTGCTTTTAGGAAAAAATCTTTAATTAGAATTTGCATCCTCGTTAGTGGTGTTTAGCCATTTTGTAACTTTTCTTTAAACCTTACCTTATTCAATGTTTTGCTTCATTCATATACTTTAGTATTTATTCATGTCCTGATCCCCTCTATTTTGCAGTTTTCCAATTCCTTTGTTGCTGGTTCCTTGGAATTCAGAGAACTTTTTTGTTTTTAATAGTTGGCTTTTTGGAATATGTGTCTTTTGAATCTTTAAGAAAGTTAGCAAAAGTAGTTTCGTGCTACTTGCACCTGTATTGGATAATATCCATAAATTAAAGTTTGATATGTTCGGAGTTTAAGTGTAGATTTTACTTTCCTGTTCATTTTGAGATTATTAACCTTATTTGTTGAATCATGATATTTGTTGCCTCTGGAAATTTGTACTTGCATCTGAAGACAGAAGGTATTTCAGTACTCTGGTGCTTATGCATCGAGTTGGAGGTTGACAATAGTGGGGTGTGAGACAGTTTTCACTGCAAGAACTTTAAGGTCAAAGTTTTCAGGCTTACTACACGACGAGATTGAATAACCTTACCTTACGTTTGCTTCATTATACTTTAGTATTTATTCATGTCCTGATCCCCTCTATTTTGCAGTTTTCCAATTCCTTTGTTGCTGGTTCCTTGGAATTCAGAGAACTTTTTTGTTTTTAATAGTTGGCTTTTGGAATATGTGTCTTTTGAATCTTTAAGAAAGTTAGCAAAAGTATTTCGTGCTACTTGCACCTGTTATTGATAATATTCATAATTAAAGTTTGATATGTTCGGAGTTTAAGTGTAGATTTTACTTTCCTGTTCATTTTGAGATTATTACCTATTTTGTTGAATCACTGATATTGGTTGCCTCTGGAAATTTGTACTTGCATCTGAAGACAGAAGGTATTCAGTACTCTGGTGCTTATGCATCGATTGGAGTTGACAATAGTGTGGGTGTGGACAGTTTCTGCAAGAACTTTAAGGTCAAAGTTTTCAGGCTTACTAACGACGAGATTGAATTTGATATGATTGGCATTGATGCTTCGTTGGCTAATGCATTCAGGAGGATCCTTATTGCCGAGGTACAGTGACAGAAAACATCCATTGTTACAAATGACATGAATATATTCTTAGATTTACAAGAAACTTTTTAACTCATTTATTTTGTTTATTTTTGTTTCTTTAGGCATCTCAACCAATTTATTAAGCATTTATATTATGTAGCTCGTGTTTAGTTTCTTGGTGTTGATGATTAAATAATCTGCGTTAAAAAAAAATTCTAGGCTAAACAACATCTGATTGTAGCCAATAATATTTTACAGGTCCCTACTATGGCCATCGAGAAAGTCCTCATGGTCAATAACACATCCGTTGTAGCAGATGAGGTGCTTGCCCACAGGCTGGGTCTCATTCCACTTAATGCTGACCCAAGGCTATTTGAGTATCTCTCAGGTTTGTATAAGTAACTGTATGCTTTCAGTTTGGCATTCAGGATATCTCTGCTCTTTTTAAATCATATTGAATTTCTTTTCCTTGTAGAAAATGATGCTCCAAATGAACGGAATACTATTGTCTATAAGTTGGATGTGTCGTGTAAAAAAGGCAGTCCACGTGTTACAGGTATTATTTTGTTGTCCTAGTGAACATATGTAAAATTTATAACTTCTCTTGTTCCTGTAAAATTTGTTGTCCTACTGTGGGATCTGTGTCTTCACCTAGTGTTCTGCATACACTTTGGCTTGTTTCTGCATGTTCTATTCTTCTCTAGAGATTGAATAGGTCTGATTTCAACATTTCTCAGGATGTTCCTGATCTTTTGTACTATGCTCTTGTAGATTTCACAGTGTTTGAAGTTTCAAGTATTGTTGGTCCTGTTTTTTGTTGATTACAATCTTTAGCTGTTGGAGGTCTAATAATAATTGTTTTGGTTATCCAGTTAAGTCAGATCAATTGACGTGGCTGCCACATGGCAGTGAACTTCAAATGGATTCCCATGACATTTCTTCGAAAGCAAAAAGCTATACCTCATTCAGCTGTATTCAAGATTCCCTGCCAGAATTTTCAAAAAAGCCACTTGGTGTGAAGTTTGATGACATCATTATTGCTAAACTTGGGCCAGGCCAGGTGCTATTTTGATTTATGGATATCCAATCGTTGTTGCATGTGAATATTTTCTCTTCCATGTTTAAATATGTTTCAGATAAATTATTGGTATTGTACAATATGGCAGTGAGATGATGCCTGCTGATAGTTTTGTAGCATTTCATCAACTGCCCTCTGATCATGACCTTTTTGGTTTAGTTTTAATTTTCTAGTTGAAGAATTGCCTATTTTCTTTCAATCCGCATATACTGGTATAATTACCTTCCCAAGGCCAAGAATGTGAAAAAGTTGACATGCATAACTTAAGTGGGTTAATAGTGAAGTATTTCATAACTTCACCAAAATTGATCTCATGCATAACTTCTTGGTAACTGGTTCATTTCTATCATGATTTAGGTACTTTGAGAGTAAAAAATTGTAGGTGGTATAAATTCTCACACACTGCTTGTGACACTCTTCACATGGTATTTGACTAGATACCTGCCTGATATATGACTGAAATTAATGAGGCTAAGATAATCATCAAAATTTTCCAGCTTGTTTTAACAATACTGCCCTTTTGTTTCACAAGTGACATTAAATAAGATTTTGAGAGCCAGCAGAATCATTACAATTGTCATTTTGAGAATTTTTGTTGTATTTTGAATTTTGAAATCTACATGTTATTCATGATTTGTACCTCTTCAATCGGTGCATTTTATCATATTTGTAGTTTGTTTCCACAATGTCTTGAAACATAATTTGACCACCTGATGTGTTCCCTTCTGTTGATTTCTTTTCTACACATTCCTTGACTCATATAGTTTTATGACTTTTGGCTATGATTATGTAAGGCTGTGTTTTGCCATGCAACTTGGAGACCAGATCTGGAAATATTGCAATGTTTAAGCACATACAACTATGCTGACATCCATTGTGTCTGATAGTAGTTTGGTAATCGATCTTTTTTACTTACCATTTTGAAGGTTAAGCTCCCGGTTGGTGAAGTTTCTCCTAGAAATTGATTTGGATCATTGTTCAAAGCTGAGAATTGTCTGTTATCTTTATGATAACATTGTGTTTTTTTAATTACAAATGAGGTGAATTGTTTTGCTTGAAAGAACCTTCACAAATGAGGTGAATTGTTTCTGATGACTCCTTGCTTACAGGCAATCGAGCTTGAAGCTCATGCTGTTAAAGGCATTGGCAAAATTCATGCCAAATGGTCCCCTGTGGCTACAGCGTGGTACCGGATGCTTCCCGAGGTGAATGAACTTTTCTTTATTTTGACTTGCATTTGTAATTGATGGATGCTTATTAAGTTATCTTTCCTACTAGGTTTCTCTATTGAAAGAAGTCACCGGTGATGTTGCTGAGAAGCTTGTAAAGAAATGTCCAGTTAATGTCTTTGATATTGAAGATCTCGGAAATGGTCAGTGCACTACTTTTTTTTTTGTCAATTTTGATTCTTATGTAATGGGTTCTTGTTGGTGAGATATGCTATTAGTTCTTTGCCTAGTATCTTTACACTAGATTGCTTTTGATTGCTTTTCAGTCATTCGTTGTTGCAATACTTTAATGGAACTAAAGAAGACTTGATAAGTTCAGTCTATCCTGTTTCCAATGGCACCAGATTTAAAAGAGGACAAGAACTGTGTGATCTGGAACATAAATTATAAGGGCAAAAAATGTTTCATATTTGTTGTTCATACACCATTTTTTTTATTATTCAATTGTCAATAATTTTGATCCTGTTAGCTGTAACTCTTAGTTGCCTGCACTGCAGTTCTGCTGCAATATATACTAACATATTTCTTGGCTCATCTTTAATGGTACTCAGCTTTAGTATATATGGCTCAGGCTGGTGCTCTGAGATGATCGACTCAGCATTGTTTAGGTTCATTAGCCACATGGGATTTCTGAATGGTTAATTAAAGACTTACATGACTATCAACCGGAAAATCTGTTACCGAGTTTTGAAGTTAATCCAGTCTCCTTTTAGTTTTCTCTTAAAAGAGATCATGCATCTTGGTTGTGTTGTCTTATCTAGTTGGTTAACTACATCCTCCTCATTCAGCTGTCTATCCAGTGCCATCGAACAGTCATGCTACCAAAGGAGCTTACTTTTCCTTCAACTGCTATGCTTTAATAATTTTTTTCATCATTATTTCTTAACCAAGCAGTTGATTTTTAAAATTTGAAATACGTAACCTTTATTAGTCCACTCTCAATTTTGCACTTGGTTTATGGGAGTCTCTATTCCTGTGACTCAAGAGTGTAGCTCTCTCTTCGTATTCCCTTGATTACAAAGATACCTGGTCTGCTGTAGTTATCATGTATTCTAATTATGATCTTTGGTGAAGAAAAAAACCTAGTTTTTGATACATACTCAAGTGCTCTGACATCATCATATCATTCAACAGCAGAAAGTTCACTGGCTACCAAGTCCTCTTATGCAGGAACTTGATGCCACCATCATGCTTGACTGAAGTGCAGAATGGATCTGTTAGGTTTCCATGGACATATCCAAGTGAATTTGCCAATCTTTAATATCTGTTATCCTTCATAGAATCAAGATATTGTACAAGTTTTGTTTTTCCTTACACAATCACTTGGATGTAGCTTATATCATGTTTTGTGTGTTTTCTCTTCATCTGGTTGTATGTTTTGGCCTCACAGCAGGTGGAAAGAAGGCAGTGGTAGCGAACCCGCGTGCCTGTACACTGTGCAGAGAATGCATTCGGGGGGTAAATGAAGAAATAGTGGAACTAAGACGTGTTAAAGATCACTTTATCTGTAAGCACTGCAACTATTTTCAAGATTATATGCTTTTAATTTCTGGGTTATTTGATCTAATGTATCTTTCGTGATTGTCTGCAGTTACTATCGAATCCACTGGGGCTTTATCACCAGAAGAGCTATTCATTGAAGCTGTAAAAATATTGGAAGACAAATGCGACCGGGTGATATCTGAACTCTCTTAGTACATATGTATGATCTCCTGGAGAACGGAGAAATGTAACAATTGTGCTAAAATTATATTTAGGGAAACTTAGTTTTACTTCTGTAACCTTAGATATATTGTAGAAGTAATCTTTAGTTCAATGAACTGAGTGATTGCTCTGTAGTCTCCGGATTTATATGTGCAGTACTAATTTGAAAGAAGAAACTTTGGCAACTGAGACGAGGACTGGGCACAAGGTTCTGCTCTTCATGGTCGGACTATAGGATGAGAGTTTATTGGAGTCAAAATTTGGATATTTTCTAGTGGCCCACAGTGCATTTTCTTTTTCTTTTGACGTAGCATTGCAATATACATTTGAACAAGTGTTCTTTTCAAAGTGCTTAGCCATGTCACTCACAAGCATCTGCATCAGTGTAAACTTTAGGTACTGCTCTGTAGCATTTTATTTGCATCTTCTCGAGGGAAACGAAGAATGTTTTGCGTCATCATGCTAAAGTCATGCAGAAAATGCAATGAAGAATAAACTGAGATGCTTGCGTACAGCATTATTTCATGTGATGTCACAGGTAAATATGCCATAAGAATTTAATTGAAGATTTGCTCCTATTCAACTACAAAAGTGGAAAGTTGGAAAACACAAAAGTTCCATCTTGCTTAGCATTATTTGAGTGAAAATATTTATCATGGCGTAGTAATCCTGAAATTTTCTTTTCTTAATAGGCAACCTACAGCAAAGCAACTTGAGGGATAAAATAAGTCATCCCAAAATATGATTAAATTATTTATAGTGATGATGATGAGCATCATTAGATGATTAGAGTTTGCACCACTGACAAGTTTAATTCACATACTACCCTGTTGTCAGCATATAATCCTACTGAAGGAACCATATCAACTTGATACGAAGTAATTGGGTTTCCAGTCTTTTGTTGGGAACCTACATTGATTTGATGTACTACTTACTGTCAGGCAGAAGCGGGCCATCAAGTCTCACTGAGTTTGTTCTCCATATGGCAGCATCATTTATCTGATACCCATCTCAAGACATTGTTCTTGAACAGAATTGAGTTCACATGTTTTAGAATAAGGCACCCAACGACAGGAACTCTGCATCTGTTCTGAGGGGTGGAAACGTGCAACATTTTTTGGTTCCTATCATTGTTGTGGAAAATGTCTATTTCAATTGAAGTCATTTTCACCAACTAAATTTTAGTCTTTAAATTTGTTGTGTCACTAACAAAACTTTGTTTCAGGTAATGTTAAAGAATAACAGATTATTCTGTCTATTATTTTCATCGGATTGCTGAATTCCCTTTCCAGAATCACATTCCGGCTTTACCGGATGCCAGTGCAGAATATTTATCCATTTCCTTTTTATTCTTTGTGCGTTGAAGTTTAGGAGAAGAGTGAAACCTCTTCTTGCCCTCTCTGATGGAACCTTATTTTATGCTTTTTTAAGTAGAGAACAATGGCACGGCATGTATGCCTCTTCCTAAGACATGCTTAATGTATTTTTGTTGGTCCAATTGATTCATTTGACAAAAAAATGATTGACTGACTGCTATACTTGCTGGGGGCTGACATGATTATTCCACATACAATTTGCACTATAATTTTTTCTTTGAACCTTAGTCAAATGATTTTTTTTTTTTTAAACTTCAGTTAACATTTAATGTATTTCTTTCTTTTTTTAAAAAAAAAGAAAAAAAAATTAATTAATACAATAAAAAAAACAATTACAAGTATCATCAAATCGAATTTTATACTTCAACAACTTGAATCTAAATTTTCTTCATAATCCAAATTTGTGGTTAACCACACCAATTTTTTTTTCCCTGTAACCTTTGTTTGTCTTCCTGGTAATATTATTCCTCTGAAATCTAGCTGATCATAATTTGAGTATCCTTAATAAGTAGTCAAAAAATATACAGATTTTGAGTTATTGGATGATGTTAACGAAAGAGAAACAATTCTACTTAATAATTCAATATATATATATATATATATATATATATATATATATATATATAATAGAAGACAAGAATAATTATTGAAGAAGTTTTATTAAAAAGATGAAATAGCTTGAATGCATTAACATGTCCCTCTCCTATTTATACAGATATACAAATTAGGAGGGAGGATTTTCCTCAACAGAATAGATGATTTTCCTCAACAGAATAGATAAGATTTCCTCATATAGTTGGGGAAATCTTATCTTCTATCATATATATATGTCTTATTGCAAAAGAGATAAATTTTAATTAAATACCTACCATGCAAATCAATGGATCACGTAATAATAATAATAATAATAATGTTGACCTTTTTTTGATGATATAAAAGCGTATTCCTACAACCATGAAAGCCGAGTCATTTGACTTTGTTGGATGCCCAAAGCTGATGTCAACTATTCCCCTTGTCGAAAGCTTGTCAATCCACGAAACAGAATCTATACTTTATTTTTATTGAGTCTCCATTAGTGCACCCTAATTTATTTATACATGGATAAGTCTAAATAAAGTTCAATTAAAGCTGCCATTTTATTTGACTTCATCATCCTAAACCCAACCATTATAGCTTGTGTTTGTTTAGTTTTACATCGTCTTTAATCTTCAATTTTTTTTTAATAAGTCAACTTTAAAGATGCTAACTAGATAATATTTTGATTATCGATGATAAGATATCGATATCAAAGCGTCGTCTAGATTACTTATACTTGCTCAAAACAAAAAACAAAAAAGAAAATTCACCTTAGAAAGAAAAGAAATGGAAATCATTTCCTTTATGCTCTTCTAGAGAACATGCAAATGCCACCACAAGTTGTGGTTGGATCCTTTTGGTCTCCTAATAATTAAGAAGGCTAGCCTTTTGTGACTCCCAACTTCCATCTCGTAAGTACAAAAGAAGAGTCTCATAGACCTCACAATTGCTTGTGGCTGAGAAAATGTAGTCAGTCACTTCTGTTATTTCCTCGGCATTCATCGGAATGTTTATACCTTTGCACTTTTCTCTCTCTCTCTCTCTCTCTCTCCAATTTTTCACTAAACTTTTCTCTCACCTCCTACACTTCACCATAATAAACGAATTATTTATAGATTATCTTTACCTTTAACATTCTAATATCTATATTTTTAAAAATTATATTAAGATCTTTATATTTATGAAAGAAGAATATTTAATTCTGTTTTTCTTCATATTATCGATTTATAGAATTAACATATACTCAATAATAAATCCTATGATATTTTCGTCAACAGAGTCGACGATATGAAAAGAAACAGAGTTAAATGTTTTACTTTTATAAATATATGAATCTCAATATAATTTTTGAAAGTATAAGAACCGAGATACTAAGATAGTTAATTATAAAAGATGACTCTTACTAAACTAAGTATGATTCATACAACAATAAAACTCTTTAGCTCTTGCTAAGTATCGTTCTTCCATATCCACGACACAAGAACCTACAAATTTTATTATAGTTAATACCTTTAAGAAAGTAAAGATAATATTAAAATATTAAAATATTTAAAATATATATTACTTATTAAATTAATATTAATCATGATTAGAAGTGGTTAACAAATTTTATTAAAAATGACACGTATCTAAACAAAGAATCTAAATGTTTGAAGGGATATATATATATATATATATATATATATATATATATATATATATATATATATATATATGTTATATTAAAATTTATAATAGTGATATTCTACTTTGAAAATAATTCCATTAATTGTTCACTGTTAATCTATACTTATTTTTAACAATAAATTTTAAATAAGTGAGTGATTTCCATTAGTTATCCCTCTGAATTAAGATTAGCACATACATACTCTTTCAAATCCTATAAACTTACATATATAAACCAAAAAAATCTGAACACCAAAATATTAAAGAATAATATATATGATCTTATTTGATTAAACAAACACTAATCATGATTAGAAGTGGTTAATGACTTTTGTGGATGCATTTTAATGAAGGTGACATACTAATTTTTGAGGGTTTTGAAATTTATAATAACACACTATTATCAAATCTTGCAAGAATTTATAAGTTTTATTGAATCTTCCTCTTTATTGGCTGACCAAACTTTGAATTGGCACAATCCAATCACAATTTGAGACCAATCTCAGCAGCCACTTTGATTGCACTTCCAACACCCCAAGCCCCTGTTTCCAAATATTAAATCCCTCAGGGGCCAATCTGCAAAACAGTAAATTATAATTCCCAATTGCACCCAAATCCCAAAACCTTGAATTTGAGTCTAACTAAAACTTTGAATTGGCACAATCCAACCCCAATTTGATCGAGTCCAATCTCACCGATCACTTCGATTCGCTGCAACCCCCAAGTCTCTTTTTTCCTAAATATTAAATCAATCTGATAATTGAGATATTCCCAATTGCAACCAAATTAAAAAAACCTTCGAATAAAATAATACAATTTAAATCAATTCCACCATTCCAATTTAAAATCCGTCTCGCTCGCTTTCTCGATCTATAAATGTGTTGCATAGAACGAGATGAGCATTTAAAGAGGAGGAAGCCGCTCTTCTTCTTCTTCTTCTTCTTCTTCTTCTTCTTCTTTGCAGCATCGACTCGAAATCCCTAATCATAGACAAAGTGCCACTTTCGTCCCCTCCCGATCCGCCCCCGGGACGATGGGGATCGCCTCCCAGGATGCGATCAAGCTGCTCTCCGCGCTCGTGGCCGAAGGTCCGCGCCTTTCCTCCCCGATGCCGTCCGTTTCGTTTCTTTCGTTTAGTTATGGGTGTTTGGGTTCGGTGTGTTACGTATTGACGTTCTCTGGTTGGAATTTTGCAGTGGACGAGTCGTTGAAGGCTACGTTTCAGGTTTGTCCTCTGCGACATGGTAGATCTGTGTGGACACTGTGTTGGATCTATGCGTTGTTTGGTGAACTTTTGATCTTTGAGTTGAGTGATGACAATATAGTTAAATTTTGGTGGAGGTTTATGCCTTGTGGACTGGGAAAGTCGTGCCGAGAACTGAGCTCTTCATTCTCTTCTTTTGGGTTCTTTGAGTATGATGCAAACTGGTTTTGACTGTCGGTGAGATCTTTCGGGTAGAAGGTCTCTTGATGGGTGCTGAGATAAGAGGTTTTGATTTATTCTTCGATCAGTCGAGTGCCCCCTTTTGAATCAGTGTCATTGCCTGAAAATGGTACACAGTCTAGATTCTTCAATCCGATGTTAGTCTTAGGATAAAAGTGAGCTCAAATACTCATAAAGCTACACCATGGACATATTTATCATCTTATTTTACATCAAATGGAGTATGGGTTGCAATTACATTATCAAGTCATTGTGGGTAATCATGGCAAAAGAATTTTAGTGCAAAATGGTAGTTCTGTATGCATACGAACTCATCTGACTAGGGCTGAACTTCTATTAGTTCAGTGCCTCCCCTAATATACCACTGCACATTCTGTAATTTTTGAAGAGGACTCGGAGAGTATGATCCACCATAGTTTTTTATGGATACTGGTGTGCATTTTATCTATCCTGTTGATGCATCATATATCAGTTCATCTTCTTACCTGAATATTTAGTAACTTCTCCTTCTAACTCCATAAATGGCACATTTTTTTATCTTGATCTGTCAGCATTCTTTCTTGCCGTGTCCTTCAAGTTCAATTGCATCACATGTTTCACACGAAGAAGGTTAGATAACCAAAATCGTAGAAGCAATTCTGAGCCGATAATTACAGTTAGCTAACTTAGCTCTAGACCGTAACTAGCCACTGATGGAACATCACAATAAATGACCTTTTTTTGTATTTTGGAGAATGATATTACATCTCAGAACATCCTCTTCCATTCTTCAATTTTTCATTTGATGTATGACCTCTTTTGGCTCTTTTCTTTGTGGTTCTGCTCTGCTGCAGCCCTTACAATGATAAAAATGCTTCTTTAGTTAATTTTGTGTATTATGCCCCATTATGTGCTATCTTGTTAATTTGCAGAATATCCACCAGGGGTATCCAACTGAAACATTGGTGCGCTTTCTTAAAGCTAGAGAGTGGAGTATTCCTAATGCACATAAGATGGTATTCTGTATATTGGCTACTTGTAATTGTTTCTGTTTTTAGTGCATGAGGAAATTCCACATTGTTTATCCTGAATTTTTAGTTATCTGTCTTTTGCAGCTGATGGATTGCTTAAATTGGAGGATACAAAATCGTATTGACGAGATATTGGCTGTGAGTTTCTCAAAAATATTGTAGTATATTTTTGGTCAACCTAATTTTTGGTTTCCAATATATCTATCCTCTGTGACATAGCAGCATATGATTTAAGATAAACTTTAGCTAACACGTATTTATTTTCTGTCTCTAGATACAAGTCCATTTCGCCCTTTAGAACTAGCAAGAAGAACCACCAATTAGTGTTGACATGAATTCATTCTTTTATAAGCTCATATATTTGATTGGCAAAAAATAAATTTTCTTGATAAGGAACAAGGAAAAGTATGAAAAAATATAAAGCTGCTAAAAATATTATTAGAGCGAGATAATAAGCATGCTAGTTACAGCTTTTTCATACTTTCCAGACTCTTATGTAACAATTTTGTAAGCTCAATAAGAACCATAAAATGTTGCAAGTTAACTTTTTCACCAGAGGACTTAAGAGTGCCAATTTCATTAACTCTAACTATGCTGTTTATTGTTTTCTAATGGCTTCTTGTCTCCATGCAGAAACCTATAATTCCAGCTGACTTGAATAGAGGAATTCGTGATTCACAACTTGTAGGATTGTCAGGATACACAAAGGATGTAAGGCTTACAAAGGAGTTTCTTTCTTCCTTTGGTTCTTATTCTGCTATCTGCTTTATAGTACCTATTTTCTAGATAAGACATGGTCCTGTCTCAATGATTGGTGTAACATTGTCAAGTGTATTTCACTGTACAAATGCAGCTTCTGCTGAACCTTGAAACCAACCAATAGCTATATATTATATCAGTTTATGTGTATTTTGCCCTTGAATAAGCTCTCTTGTTCGATATGTGCATAATGCCGTCATCCTATGAATCTTATTAAACATGTTGGAAATTGCATTTCCCTATAAATCATTATTATGTAAGCATGTAAAAAAGTATGGTACACAGAAATATATTTTTGTTGTCTTGTTAATTTGTGCTGACATCATTTTAGGCATTGTGAGTAATATATCATTGTTATGTAGATACTCTAGCTTGATTGCTATCTAATTCTTCTATTATCTTCCTCTTGAGCAGGGTCACCCTGTTTTTGCTATTGGTGTTGGCTTGAGCACATACGACAAAGCATCAGTAAGTTCTGTAATATTCTTTTTTATATATCAATCTCTAGATTAACGGCTGCTAAATGTTCAAATAAGACTGGCAGATGCAGGGATCTCTTAGTTGATCATTTGTTCTTCTCCATATCTTCAAAAGTCTTATGTAGGGAAAATATTTATTTATCTGATTTCAAATAATCGTGACATTATAGCTTGTTGTTGTCCTCAACATCATCATTGTCCTGAAAAATTGATGTTTGCATGTTGTTTAGATCAAATTAAGACCTGGTCCTACCATTGTCTTGCTTGGCCATGGAGGAGCAATCGGGAGAGGATTGAAAAGATAAGAAGGGATAGCTGAACTAACCTAAGAGATTATTTCTTGTCCACCATATATATAACTCGTATGTGGATTATATCCTTGTGATTTTGCATGTATATATGAGGCATTTATGCATACTACTTAGATGATTTAAGTAAACCAAATAGGGAGATTAAATGTGGAGAAGTACAGAACCCTTCTGACATCAAATGTTTAAATGTCAGTCATATACTGTTTGATAACCAGTTGGATCAATATGGGTTTGGTATACCTGATTGTATGCTAACTCAAATCACCTGGTCTCACCATAAAAAAATATGAAAAATTAAATATCGACTGGTGTAAGCTTATATAGTCCAGTACATTCCTTGGACCAATCAATAATGGATGATACCATTGGTACTCTTACTTCTAGGTGAAATATGGTGATATTATGGCCAAAACACAGACTAAAGTGTGTTAAATGAGTAGCCATGTAACGGAAACTAAGGTTTGGAAAACCAATCAGATGGGTACATAGACAACCATTTCTGCTGTTGACTGTCAACAATACTCCTCCCCTCTTCTCTCTCTCTCTCTCTCTCACTTACACGCACACACACATTCTCTTTGGTGTATCATGTGTCAGTATGCCAGTACATACTGAACCTATATTGGTACAGTGGATTGAAACCTAGATAGAAATAGTGCCTATGCTTATCTTAATTACCGTTAGTTTGGGGTCAATCATTGTATTCCATATTAGAAACTCTAGAAACGCATACTTGCTACACATGTTGATTGGTGAGTATTAAGTAAATATAATTCTTACTTTCTGTCTTGCTAGAGGATGATAATTTTTGCTCAATATATGCACATGCAAATTTACATAGTTATGTATGTAATTTATAGCAGCTGAATCTTTTTCTAATATTTCTAATTATCTATTTTTTCAAGAAATTCATAACAATGAATCTTTCTCTATTCATTCTAATTTTCTGGGTGTCACTTAAATATAGGTTAACCATTATGTGCAGTCACATATTCAAATGAATGAATACCGGGATCTTGTAATCTTGGTGAGCTATAATTTAAACAGTTCACTGCCTTCAATCAATCAAAGATGAGCTGTTTCCTTATTGTTTACATTTTTTTTTTTGCTTGCAGCCTGCTTCAACCAAGAAATGTGGGCGACATGTGGCCACATGTGTGAAAGTTTTGGATATGACTGGTCTAAAGCTTTCAGCATTGTGCCAAATAAAGGTATTTTCTTTGTAAGTTTTATTCATTGATTCACATCAACTTTTCTGGACATTCTTGATGCATATAGTTATATGATATTGAACCTATCACTATTTAAGTTGTTGCATGAACAATGGCATGTGATTTGTATTGCAAATTGCAATATCTCAAATATATTGAAGATAAGCAAAGATTTATATTATTGGTTATGTTGAGATTATCTATTGAAGATAATCTATAGAAGTTCAAAACTTAATCCACCTACTCTTTTTTGGATTTTTTTTTTTCTTGCTGAGACCTCTCTAAAGCAGGTTACTTGATCAATTCACTAAGTATGGTTTAATTATTGTTTGCAGTTATTAACCATCATATCAACCATTGATGACCTAAACTATCCAGAGAAGACAGAGACTTATTATATTGTGAATGCTCCATGTATATTTTCTGCATGTTGGAAGGTAATCATAATCATCAAATATTATCTATTTATACTTTTTTCTGTTTGATTAATCTCTTCCTGCAGTAAGCGATAAGCATATGAACTTTATGAATAATTGGATTTCTGCCATAACTAGGTTGTGAAGCCTCTCTTGCAAGAGAGAACAAGAAGGAAAGTGCGGATACTGCAAGGTTGTGGCAGAGATGAGTTATTGAAGGTAAGAAAAATTGAGATCTTTTAATCTAACAGCTGATATATCGTATAATGTATCTGTGGGTTATGCGGTAAATTGAATATTTAGGAAAAGTATTCTAACTTCTGAATGCTCATATATTCTCCTCTTGTTGCTTTTTCTTGGACACTAGGAACCTACAAGGTTCTTGTTTTTGCCTCCTGACCATTGTAATGCACCAAAATATGAAGCAACTAAACAAGTTTTTTCTTGAATTTACTTTCTATTCCATGATAGAGATCCTCGCTACAAAGTGGAAAGAGTAGTTTTTTTTTTTTTTCCAGATGAAATGGTATGCATTTGAAAGTTTTGTGCCATTCATACTGACAGCTCTTGTTGATTGGTTAATGTAGATAATGGACTACGCATCTCTTCCCCATTTCTGTAAAAGAGAAGGCTCTGGGTCGTCTCAGCACTCGTCTTCAGGATCTGATAACTGCTTCTCCTTCGACCATCACTTCCACCAACAGCTCTACAGCTTCATTAAGCAGCAAGCGCTGCGTCGAGAACTTGCTGCACCACTGAAACAAGGGTGTTTTCACGTAGATGTGCCTGAACCCGACCCCAAAGGAGTCAACATTGTTAAGACGGCCATCGAGTCACAGCTCCATAAAATTGGGGATCGGAACGGGCTCAGCCGTTCGCTGAGTGGTCTCAAGATCAACATTGCGTGAAGCTGTTCTGTTCATCAAATATTATCTCCATCCTCTCTGCTGCGTCGCAGAAGTCTAAGCTGATCACCGGGTGAACAAGCCATAGTTTTAATGTCTTGAACCCAAGTTACATTGGGGTATAGACGCAAGTTCTTGCAATCTCTCGACGCAGGTTTAGCGCCGAGGAAGTTGAGTAGCCTAATTAGGGCTCAAAAAATTTTCAGCCATGTAAAGAAGGGAAGAAGCTGGAGATCACAAGTAATATAATTGACTCGAGAGTATCTAAAGAACCTCTCGCTAGTCAGGCTCTTGAAGTAGTGACTTAAACCTACTAGTGGCATATATTTCAATTTTGTAATGGAAGCATTAGAATGTGTTGAGGACCTCATCTTATATCTGGATATGATGTATCATCGATTAACATGTCCCTCCCATTGATTTGTTTTTCATTTGTAGCGAATTGAAATTGAATCAAAGAATTATCAGAGGATGCACTCTGGGTGTAGTCTTTTGCACTAACGTTGAACATATTGACACAAGATATTTAGACTAAAACATATAGCATTTTCTATAAAAAAATACATACATAATATAAGATGCATTTTTTTATTTTTTATCAAGCATAATAAGGCTACCTTTAGAGTGCAAATAATCTTCTTGCACGCCAATATCAATATCAACATTCTAATGTCTCTACTTTCCTAATAACTACTCTATGAGGGAATGCTAGAGAGTAGCGCTTTTATCTTCCTTTGACCTTTGGATAATTTATGAAAGAGTTGGAGCTTCAACCTTATTGGCCATCCGACGAGGCAAGAATAAATTCTTAGCTATATCATGAGGTGTAATAATGAGACTTGCTAAGTAGTTGATCCACACCTTTCTGTTTTACTCTATAATTTCATCAAAGATCATAACTTACCCCCAAATGGTGAACCAATACTCTAAGAATATTGAAGCCTTCATGTCAAAAAAAAAAAAGGAACAATACTAAGAAGCGACACATAGACAAATGATCTTCTTGACTTTAGCATTTGTTTCCTCGATAATAAGAGTATTGTATGCGTAAGATCAAATCTCATACCAAAGTTTTTTATAAAAGAAACTCTTATATTCTCGCTCGCTACAATCAATCTCAAGTTAGTTATCTCATCAAGATCATCATATGCTCTCTCATGTCAATTAAATATTATTCTTTAAGATCTAGATCCTCAAGTTGATAGCGACATCAAAATAATTACATCTAGTCATATTCAGAAGTTGATTTTATCCTTCAAGACGATTATATGATTAAGTCAATCATATCTTTAAAATGATCACATCCTTCAAGATGATCAAAATCAATAATATCTTAAAAAAAATTACATCCTAAAATCAATTACATTATCTAAGTATCCCTCTAGCCAGTTTATCCACATCCTTTTAAGATATTTATATCCTTCAATTCATGGACAAAGTGCAACTCCATCGAAGGACCACTACGAATATTATTTTAGATATGCTTATAAAGGTCTCTTCAATTAGTCAAAAAAAAAAAAAAAAAAAGAGAGACCCACTCAAATCGACAAAAAATTTTGACCCACACTCTTATTGAGTAAAAATTATTTGATCCATTAGACAAAAAAAAAAAGAAGTCTAAATCACTATAATCAAACAAAAATGCTCAATCGACTCTTCTTGAGCAAAATCGCCAACGCAATCTCGTGAGGCAAAAAAGATTTGGTCCACTATCTCATTCACCTGTGTTAAGCAAACAAAAATTATCTAACCTATTCTCGTTAGATAAAACATACTCGATCAAATGTTTACTAATAGTGCATTGCATATTAGTAAACCTTTTCTAATGGCTAAATTTTTATTAGGTATTGAGGACATAATTAGAACATCAAATGTTAAAAACTATTACATTAGTGCATGATACTTTTAAGAAAATTTGAAAAAAAATATTTAAAAATTAATAAAATGGCACACTAGGTAAGATTTGAATAATTTGAAAATAATAAAAAAAATTAAATTAGAAAATCCCATTAATAGGCATCCAAAAAAATTAAGGATATTTTAATAAGTTTTATTATGTGATGCACTATTTTTTAATTTTGATTAAAAACAATGCATCGCATATTAGTAAAATTTTTTTGATATTCAAATTATTATTAGGTGTATAGGACCTATTTATAAAGTCAAATGTCAAAAAACTTACATAAGTACATGATATTTTTATAGAAATTTAAAAAATATTAAAAAAATAAAAATGGCACAATGGGCATGAGCTGAATAATTCTAAAAATATCAAATAATTTTTTAAATAAAAAATACTGACATATATCCATCTCGATCAAATTCAAAGACATCTCTAAAATTTTTGGATATTCTAACAAGTTCTTAAAAATTAAAAAAAATAGAGAAAAATAGAAAATAACACACTACCCATAAATTAAAAATATAATTTTTTTAAAAAAAATAAAAAATACTGACATATATCCATCCAGATCTTATTAAAAGATATCCTAACACTTTCAAGGTATTTTAAAAAGTATTTTATTAAAAATACTTTTAATTCTATAATCTAAATTGCGATTATGGAATTAAAAATATTTTTATTGAAACTAAACTAAATTAAATTAAATTAGAATTTAAAGTTGTCGCTGAAAAAAAAGGACCATTCCCGGCTCACCCAACACGCCGATGATGCGTTCGACGAAATGACCTCATGTGGACTGCGCTCCAACCCCTTCGACGCCCACACTTGCTCAAAAAGTTGCGATCTTTGCGTCCATCGTCAGCCGCAAGCCACATCCGTTGTGGATTGAGTTTTCAGGACTAGAATTTGTGAGGGAGGAAGGAAATGGGGATTGGGGTGGGGTTTGAGTGGGGAGGAAGAGGACGAAGAAATGACATGGGAATGTAACGGAGTTCCCCGTTTTATACCCAGCCACAGTGAGGTGTACGTGCTTGTGGGTCTAGTTCGCATGTGGGTCCAATAGATGAGACGGAGTGTCCGTGAGGATGCCACGTTGGGTGAGAAAGTTTTGAGTATCTTAAAAAACTCCGTCCGACCGAAAGAAACTACAAATAGTCCCCCCAGACGTCGCTTCACCTCGCGCCTCAGGCTGCGATGGCTCGAAAGAGGCCGTCCGAGGCGGCGCCGGTTCCGCCGAACCTGGACTTCCGGGCGCTGGAGGATGACGCCTGGTACGAGGTGCGGCTCGCGGTGGAGGAGGACGTGGAGGGGGAGGCGGCCCTCCGCGTGATGTACTGCAACTTCTCCGGGGCGTTAGACGAGCTGTACCCCGTCGATCGGTTCGCGAGCCTAAGGGAGTTGGAGGAGTTCGCGGGGAGGTTCCGGCCCACGTCGGTCCAGCTCCAGGACGAGGAGTGCCGGATGGTGGTCGAGGGCACGGAGTTCTGCGCCTCCCACACCTTCGGCGACCGCGATGTCCGGTTCTACGACGCCGTGGTCGAATCCGTACGTGCCTCTTCAATCCCGCTTTCTCATCTCGATTCCTGTCTTATTTGCGTTCCCCTTTCTTCTCTAAGTGGGGAATCGCAGCCGCATTCCTTGTTCTTTGTTATGTAATCGAGTAAAAATCTCTTCTTGGTAATTCGTGTTCTTAAACGGTTTTGCAAATTTCGATCCCCGGAATCCTTATTATTACATCAAAGAATGATTTTTTGCTTCTTGAACTCGCAATGTCGCATGTCGAGGTTGGCTTTTTGGGGGGGGGGGTTTAGCTCTGGAGAAGGTTTTTTGCTCTCTTTTTTTCACGCTGATTCGGCATATTGCTTGTTCGTTCTCGTGATCCTGTTAATTTGATGGTGATGATCTTTCTTTATTAGGATTTGTTGCCCTGCCAAATGTCTGGTCTGTTCGATTCCTGTAAGAAACGTCTCAAACAGTGGATTGGTGTGAGTTCGTCCTTTTTTGTTTCTTGAATTTAAACTTCGGCAATGTAGTTTGTTTGTTTGTTTCTATGCGCTTTCATGCGCTTTGTTGGAAGCTTGTTTTCATCCTTCTATTCCTAAAAGAACAAAACTGCCATTTATTTGAATTGGACGCATACAAAGAAGAACACTCGGACAGTATATATCAGTCAGCTGTCTTCTCATTGTCTTTCCTTAAGCTCCCTGGAAACCTCTCCCGCTTCCTCCTTCCCTCTCCTGCTCTCGCAGTGATTGCCATCTACACATGGATTCAAACACATTTTCTATGTACGCATTTCTTCTTTATTAATTGAGTGCTTCGTGCATTATTGAGCTTCTAAAAACCATATGTTAAACTATGAATAATTCATGATATATATATATATATATATATATATATATATATATATATATATATATATATGTATATATGTATATATGTATTTTTTTTTTATGCTCAAATGGCAGGTCAGGCGTTCAAAGCACAGATCAGTTAATGGTGAAGCCATCTGCAACTGTACATTTGCAGTCCTCTGGAAGCATGGCCCTTTAGCTGGAGAAAGGACACCAATTAATGTGCAAGATATATGCATTATGGAGCAGAAATGGCCACAGAACCCAACACTGGACCATTTCCTGGATATTGCAAGAAATAGGTTCAATGGCAATGACAAGACTTCAAAGCAGGTGATCGATCCGGAAAGATCTCCACTTAAGCTGACGTTTGGAGAGAAAAACTATTATGCTTTCTGGATTGACAATCTTGAGAAAGATCTATCACCAATCACTATGAATGATTTCATATATGAACAGACATCCTTGTCCTCTCAAGTAGAGCTATCTTATAGTGTTTTACCAGTGATGTCTTGTAGTGGAATGGTCCTCTTAAGGACCGAGAAAGATGCCAAGAAATTACTTGACTTTCTACTTGATCCTGCTCACATTGTGGTCTCCACCAGGGGAAGGTGAGAAGCTATCTTCTTTTTGTATAATGTTCTTGCAGAGTAGAAGTTTCATCTTATTTTTCATGCTTTGCTTATGGTGTAGATATATCTTTAACATGATTTCTAAGGATTTGTGAGTTGACTGTTCTGTCAACAGTCTGACGCTGATATCGTAAATTTTAACGACCTAAGCTATCTATTCTACATGTTTGGTGCCTCACAACCCAACTATCTAAGCTGTTTTGTTTGTATTAAATTGGTGAGAGTTTTATGTCCAGGTCTCATGTTTTATGTTATTGGCGTTTAAATCTATGGCCTTTGAACGAAACAAAGTCATGTTTCTGATCGATCTTTCTCTGGCTTTTTGTAGACCCTGGTTTGTCAGAGATGATTGGTGTCGAAAATTTGAAGGCGCAATGCCGAGATATGAGGTCAGTTTTATGGTTTAATGTCCATTTAACATCGTTCCTTATGCTTTAGGTCTATTGAACTGAGCTAATGTTGTGCACGACATATGACTCTCATGTTACGCATGCATAATGTGGTGACACTGAACTCATCATTCCAATGACCATCAAAGGTGTGGTCTCTTTTGATGACTCCATATAGAAACAAATTTAATGGCCTATACCATGACACTGTCCTAAAACTTGTAAACTTGAAGTGGATATGTGATTTGCCATCGTGAAAATGAACTTTGATGTATCAAGATGATGCAAATTCAACTGTTAGACTTTGAAAGTTCGCTTTCTACTATGTTGAGAATATGGTAACATGTCTAGATTTTGAAATGGTAGCTCTTTTAGCACAGGTCAAATGGTCAAACAGAGTTCAACAAGACTCGAGCAAATTGAAGTTGGCGTACAAGGGAACCAAAGAATACGAAAGAGCCAAGGAATTGCAATGCCTACGTTGCGAGTTTCACGACCATTTAGAGTGCATATACCGAAGACTGGAATCAGAGGAGAGAAAACTTCTAACTGGGAGAGAATGAGATAAAGTTAACAAGATGTGGCACACTGCTTGGCCAAATGAATAATCATCGGCTCAATAGCCATTTTCAGCTGGAAAATAGATCTTTTTTTCTTTTTTTTTACCCAATAGCTTCTCGATGGTTTCACCAAGCGTTTTGCAATGTTTTGATGATTGTGAAGATACTGATGATGGCCTGTGAATCTCTAATATTTTTGAAGTAGTGTACTCGGTATATTTGATTGTATTATTGCAAAATCGTGCTAACATACTTGGTTTGTTTTCTCATGTTATTTTGCTGACCAGCAAATTCATGAGCTTGTATGTGTTGGGTTGCAGGCAACGCAACCGCATTAGGTTTTTGTTGCCAAATCCACCATGGAACTGGAGAAGCATGAGTTGATTTCGTTACCTGTTGAGAAATCCACCATGAAGAAGGGGAAAGCTTTGGAATGACAGCCACTCTGTCATCATGCACGAATCAATAAAAAGTTCACAAAAGAAATGGTTTCCCAGAGGGTTTGAAACGTTGTTGAGGTACGAACCCAAGTCGTGCCTGGAAAATGGCTCCTGTTGGCCCCTCTAATGATCAAATTACTGAGATTTCAATGATTCTCACCCTCCGGGATTAGCCAAAAATCATGTCAGAGAAGAAATAAAGAGATCACTCACCTCATCAATCCCAGTCTCAAAAGTGCAGCAAGTAGACTGGTCTCTGCAGCTGAACCCTCACAACCAATGATGAAGGCCTACGAGAAAATTATAATTGAGTTCATATATTCAACTACATAAAAGCAGCTACTGCTACTTTCAAACTTTGGTCATCAACATTTCATGTAAAGCTCATAGGCACTTGGAGATTTGGAATTACATAAATGAATAATGATGTAGGTATAAACTAAATTGTTGAAGATAATTTAAAGGACACCAGATATTGAAATTTATGGACATCTAGCTGTGAACTTTATTGATGAAATATAAGTTAATGAGGAACAATACCTCTGCCTAAACAGTACATGCACATTCTCTTTCTTAAAGTCTGGTTGGAAGATTTATGCTAAAATATAGGAAAAATACAATAGTACATGAAGGATCGCACAATTAATTCATCCACAACCATGGCTCACCAGACAAACTACTACAAAGGTTCTGTAAAATATAAGTTGGTCTATAAAGAGGAAATATACATGACGAAAGCCTTGTAAATTGATAACAGACTTGGTTCACAACAATGAACGCATCAATCCTGCATGAGACCTGCAAATGGAATTAAACATGATGATGCAACGGTCAAATGAAGTTTCACATTCATAATGATACATTAGCCTACTAATTCCTTTAGTTGCAAAGTAGAATTAAATGAAGAACGAAAGCACTAGTTAAAGTCTGCAAACTATATAACAGTGGAGCAATTGACACATGAATATGAAGTCGGGAAGTTTCATATTTACACCTCCATAGTCGCTATGCCATTGTAAACAAACCCTAAATTACACCCATGTCATCAAGTTTCATTACTTTTCATTGCTTTAGTTCTTATTGATGTTGGCTATATAGAGGGTTTACATTAGCTAAAATTCAAAATATTCAAATTCCCTCATCCTATTTATACATGTTCCAATTCTTCCCAATCACTAAAAATCAAAGAAGAGGAACAGAAAAAGGAGAAATGAGAGGAAGGTATGGAGAGAACAGGAGGAGAGGAGAAGAGAAAGAGGAAGGAAAGAGACATGATAGTGCATGGAAAGAAGAATGGCTACTAATAAAAAGATAAATTTTTTTGGTCAACGATCATTATTGAAACTGCAACGTTTGTTGCACTTGTCAAAACATAACAGGTTTATACATACAATATATTTGAAATTTTTAAATTTTATATATGAAATTTTTATCATCTGGAAGGCTCGAAATGCAATTTTTATTTAACAATAAAACATGAAGTTTCCACTAACAATAAAAACAAGAAAAGATAAGAAGAGTAAAAGCTTCTAGTTTAAAAACATTGTCCCCACCTATCTCTGTATTTCACTTTTTCTTTTACCTTATACGTTGTTTAAATTTCATAATCTTCATCATAAATTGTCCTTTTCTTCTTTTTGTTTAGTAAACAGGAAATTTCTACCTAATAGCCTTTGGATGGTAGCACCTCCAACCTCAATAAGAGTAGAACTTATCTTAGACACACTTCAGTGTATTCTATGTATAAATTTTTAATTTTCTGAATTGTCTTGCTAAAACTTCTGGACTTGACGATACATACAAGTTGCTTTTTTTAGTACTCGCACATAAATAAATGACACTGGATGTTACAGAATATACAAGACTTTCATACAAGTATATTTTTCATGTTTCAGTTAACAAAATTATGTTCTACATTACTAGACAATGGAATTCGGCATGCTTGTGTTCCTAAATATTCTCCCACAGAAGTAATCAAGAGATACTGAACCTTACCAAACTTGAAAATGCTTACACGAGCTCTAAGACAAGTGCAGAAGCCCCCCCACCACCATTGCAAACACCAGCAACTCCAATTTTGCCACTTCTATGTCTCAGAACCTGTTAATATAGACAAAGTTCATAAGTGTCCCTTCTTAATACCAAATATATATACGTGACTAGAAGAAAAAAATTCTGTGCTAGAAGCTCAGAAAGCTAGTGGGTGTTCTTTTCTGATAGCTACCACAATTAAATTTAAAGAAAAACAATTAAATTATTAGTATCTGAAAGTTATTGTAATTATACATAGAAGAAAATTACAATTACTGATGTTCCAAGAGGCAAATTAAGAAATGAAAATATAATGACAATTCAAGCTGTGAAACATACCCCCAGCAAGGTAACCAGAATACGAGCTCCACTGCAACCTAGAGGGTGCCCCAAGGACACAGCTCCACCATGCACATTCACTCTCTCCTGCACAGAAGCATCAGACAAAATAAGCCATTCAATGATGCAACCTATAACTAATCCCTAGATGAATCTCAGAAGGGTAAAATGAAGCAAAAGTAGTTGACTGGCCAATGTTGCTGGCACAGATTTTTCAAAAGAAAATAAAAGCTAATGGTCAAAAGGGACCATGGTCCAAACACGAGGCAAACAATAAAGCTTACAGAAGGAAGTGAGAGAAGCTTCTGATTTGCTAGGGCAACAACCTACAAATAAAGACAACATTTTAGGCTGCAGGTAACGTGAAAAAAGATGCAGGAAAAGAAGTTGATCAAGTATACTTGAAATCTGTAGACCCATACTTACAGAGAAAGCTTCATTTATTTCATAATAATCTACTTGAGAAGCCTCCAAGCCAGCACTTGAAATAGCCTTCGGAATTGCAAGTGCAGGTGTTGTTGTGAATAATTCAGGGGCCTGCATAAGAAATCTCAATATCCTTTTATCATAGCAAAACCTTTTTAAATAAAAAAAGGGGCATCTACATAATTACATGTTTCTGCAAGTTCTCAAACATGGAGAGAGCACCCATGATATGCATTAAATATGAAAAAGGAGTTTCTGATTTCTCTGTCTATACCTGAGCAGCATCAGCATATCCTCTGATCTTTGCAACCACTTGCAATCCTAATTCAAGAGCCTTCTCCCCGCTTACAAGTACCAAGGCAGCAGCACCATCACTACAGCACAGATATTTGATCAGAAATTAGATGCCAAATTATATCTAGTAAAGTTCCTAAACTTATATCACAATGAGTTAAAACTCAGAATATGCATGAACTACAAGTGACAATCAGATATAACATATTTATATAACATCACATTAAAAGAGAGAAAGAACTTTGGCCAATATGTTAATTATGCATATAGAGTAAAATGTGCAATATACTAGATATCAGCAAACAAATATTAGTAGTTGGTGGAAATTCATAACATCACTTAACCCAAGTTTCAAATCTAGCAAATGACCCAAAAGAACAACAAACAGCACACAGACAGTAGCACGTCTACTGAGTTTAGATAGTAAGGTCTTATTGAAACTAAACATTTTTAAAAAAAGGTAATGAACTAAAACATGCTATAAACAACAATTCATCTTTTAGCAAATAAAAAAAGGCACAAGTATTTTAGCCCTTAGAAGTAGAAC
The DNA here is from genome assembly GCA_004837865.1 of Musa balbisiana. NCBI lineage: Eukaryota > Viridiplantae > Streptophyta > Magnoliopsida > Zingiberales > Musaceae > Musa > Musa balbisiana. Next base: position 16,998,421 of record CM017188.1, on the reverse strand, counting down.
AGACATCATAACATTGATTTAATACCCACATGATAATTGAGATACAATCTCCAAATAAGAAAAAAGATGGCAAAGGGTCATGGCAAAAAAAAAAAAACATAATCCAAATCATCAAGAAGATTCTAGTTACAGATATATCACATCAAGGGAAATGGACCAAAATTTGGATTGCTTGTTCGGCCTTTACTCAGAGGAAACAATAAATGACAAAAATGGGTACAATTAGAGTACCTTATACTAGATGCATTTCCAGCTGTCACTGTACCACCATTCTCCTTGAAACTTGCTCGAAGCTTCTTTAGTTTTACAGGATCAAACTAGCCAAATTTGAGAAAAAAATATTCTTATTATGACAGTCATTGGAAAACTTAAAACAGATCTGGCATCCAATTGTAAGACCATCCTATTATTTCTAAAAGGAAAAAGAAAAAAGATAAGAAACAATGCCTAAATATGTACAGTTAAAAAGAAGTGAAGAACAATCATTTCCTTATTTCAACTTCTTTGCCTTCAAGCAGAGATTTTGCTTACTGAGCCTGTTTTTCTAAATCCTTTTTCTTTATTCTTTTCAATGATAGAATTGCTTCAAAGGGATTAACATAGTAAGCTTATGTTAGAAAAATACACTGCAAAGTATCATTATCCCCATATTCTTAATTTGCTCACACTGGCAGAATTTAATCACTGGTTGTCACCTAATATGAGAGAAAAGATTATTGATGCAAAACACATCGATTTTTAACAAAAAAATAAAATTATTTTCAGCTGTAACTGGTCACATTCATATTTTGTACAAGTGCAATGACTTACCTCATTCTTGCTTACATGTAAATTAAGACAGAAGCTATAAAATTCTAAACATGCCAAAAATTGATAAATAAGCATTTTCTTTCCACTGGCACAATTAATTGGCCATGGATCATGTTGGAGTTATTTGAGTATTCAACATTCTAACAAAGATATTGTGTTTACATAACAAGCTTAACTATGTAGAGATTCTCTCAACTAATAAAGGAAATGGATTCCACAACTGCACTACAAAGCATGTAAAATGTTGCCTTGCATTTGAACATATTTGGGCCCACTTCTTAAGAATCTTACTTTTTCAAGACTTTCATCCTTGTCAATAACTACTGATGGCTTTCCTCTGCCTGCAGAAACTTCAACCTGCAGAGCATGATAACAAGCATCCTTAGTAAACTTTTGACTGGTAGATTTCCAGTCCCATTTATCAGAAAGAGAGAATTCTAACTGGAGCAATTTCCCATGTGAAGGCACCACTGTCCCGAGCAGCTATACCACGCTCATTGCTCTGAATAGCATAAGCATCCTAAAGAAGCATAAGGGAAAAAAGGTCACACTTAGACGAAATTTAGATGTATAAGATGGATCATATAATCGTATTATTTAGTTGGAAGTCACTAAAACATACCACCAAATGAGGACAAGTCAAGCATCCAATTAACTCTAGTGTCTAGAGTTGTTTAAAATTGGCAAGATTTTGAGCCAACCCTGCTAAACTATCATCTTGACCATATAGTGATCTTAGAGACAGTCGACAAGTTAACAAAAAAGGTAAAAATGAACGTGTCACATTCTAGACATCTTAGAAGATAGTTAATTTTTTGGCTCTTCGATAACAAAAAAACCACTTAATCCTAAGAAAGTATGAAACAAAGTTAAATATAGTTCCTGCAAATGATTATATTATTAAGTATAGATGAAATAATATCTTATTAAAAGAGATAATAAGAAAAAGATGCATGAGATCAGTATCTCAGAGCCAAGGATTTATGCTGTAGTAATCCACAGAAATGGACAGAATAAAACATCAAACAGCAAATAGGCTATCTGATTAGGAATGCCAGCTGCTCACCACTTGTTCTGGGTGGACGTCCCTGCAATATGTCCAGCCCAGTTTTGTGGAAAGTTTGGCCCTTTGGGAAGGTTTAAAGAGAGCTCGGTCAATGCCAATCTCCAGAATTCTAATAGTACTTGATGCTCAGCAGATCATTAATTTTGTCAAAGGAGTTGCTGAGGTTCCTTGGTTTCTTGAGGCTTCCATTTCCAATATCTGAAGCCTGCTTAATTAATTTCTACTGTTGACTTCTCTCACCTGTCTAGAGAGCTCAACTATGTTGCTCATAAGGCTTGCTGTTTTTGGTAGAACCCACAGCCCATCCATCTTTTGTAATGCAGCTGATCCTGCTGCTATTCAGTTTTTGAAGTAATAGCATTTACAGTTTTCCTTTTCAAAAAAAGCAAATAGGTAAAAGGTTAGAAATATTTTGGATTTTGGATAAACAACAACCACTAAGCATATCTGACCTGTCCTATACCAGAGAAACTGATGGTGATGGTTGTAACTATGATAAGTGGAATAGCATGTTAGTGTCAGGTAAGCCAAAGAACATGAATAAGCTAGATCAAGCCAACCTAGCAAGTTAATTCATTAACCCATACTGACCCATCGTCTCATAACTCACCCACAGATCAGGAATTTCAGATTGTAAAAATTTACTTATGCAATTTATCTTTTTAATAACCACAAGAGAATATAACAGAGTGTAATATCAAGATTCTTAAAAAAGAGAGGTCGACTATTGAAATACAACTTTTGATATTTTTAGAGGAACCTTCAGCTTTGTTGAAGCAGTTCCTTTCCCATTTGGCCTTAGAACTGATAGAATTAAATCTTGTTGGCCCATAATTTCTCTGTTATATACATATGCCTCCATGACCTGCTTATTGAATATGTTCATCTCTGAATATTGCTAAAAGTTTTCTTGTGTTCCTTCATTTAGTATATAACTTGACTGGAATCTTCAAGAGTTGCTAAAACAAAAACCTTCCACTTGCTTACTATGTTAGTAATGTCACCTGTTGACCACCAATAGGTTTTCCCACCACATTTCATCGCCGTAAACTCCAGGACTCATGTATTTTACTTATCAGCATATATCTGGCATTCTGTCTTTCTATTATTATCTTATTTATTCTCCATATGTTTCAGGAATTCTAGAAAAGTTGTTTTGCAATCTAGCACAAGCCAAAACAGGCTCATCTTGTTTACTACGACAGCTGAATTTGTTACTTTAGCACTTACCTAATGAACATTAAAAGTTAGGAACACTTCAAAAAAAAATGATCATTTGAAACATTCAACTGTACATGTTGCCATGGAATTTATAGGATTACAAGATCTCTGTTACTCTATATGTTAATACAATCAAAATTTTACATCACAAACATGATCACGTGCAAGTCCTATAAAAGAAACGATATAGAATAGCCAATTATAATTTCTCTAGTAAAAATTTGTTCAAACTTCTTGAACTTCTTACAAAATAATAAAAAATATATATATACACATAAGAAACAGGATATATGCTTCTCAAGAAAGAATGCATCTAAGAATCTCACCTGTTCTTCTCTTGTTATTGAATGATGAACAGCACATAATTCAGCACAATTTCCCATGGCAAAGTCATTATATACATCCCATAAACCATCTTTGAGCATCCCATCAACAATAGTATCATGACCAAATCGAGATCCTTTTCTGCATATTTAGAGATTGCAGAATAATTATTGGAGCCAAGATTAGTCATATTAAGGCTAACTAATACCTGCTATTCCTTTAAACCAAATTGAGTAAAAGTTTTGCCACAATAGCAACAGTGCCAGATTAAGATCAAGAATGTAATTTGTTCAGGTCTAAATGCAACTCCTATGACTTCTAATACAGAGAAGCTCTACATGCCAATTCATACATCCCATCTTTCTGTCACTATAAGTGTATACGTCTACATAAGATCAAATGATGTTTAGCACAGGTTAACACTGCATGAGTTATTGATAGAACCAAAGAACATGGTAAAAGCAAGGAAGGAGGTTGTGAGACCCACATATCTGACCCATGCCCAACCATATTTTTAAACCTGGAATAAAAGTTCTGAAGAAGAAACGTCTGAGAATTTAATATAATATTTTTCTCTTTTGTTTTATGCTTCTCATATACCATCTTTCACAGAAACAGTATATGTAAGAAACATCCCTTATTAAAAAAATCAATACGTTATATTTAGTGATTTCCCTGTTTGTCATACAATACCTAGAGGTAGTTCAGAAAACATTATTAGCATTCCTCAACATTAGCAAATTATGGAAAAGCAAATTTATACATAAAAGAAAAAAGTAAATGCGACAGAAGCCTAACCTTGCTTCTGCAATATACTTGGGGGCATTCGACATGCTTTCCATGCCACCAGCTACAACTATATCATTAATACCCAGCTGGATACTTTGTGCTGCCAGCATTGCAGCTGTAATTCAAAAATATAAATATGTTATTCGTGACAATTGTCAAAGCTGTATACTAAATATGATTAATTATACCCTTCATTCCAGATGCACAAACTTTGTTTATGGTGGTGCAGACAACTGCATTTGGTATTCCAGCGCCGAGAGCAGCCTGCCTAGCAGGAGCTTGACCAAGATTCGCACTGAGGACATTGCCAAAAAAGACTTCTTGTACAAGTGCTGGATCAAGGTTTGCCCTTGCAAGAGCATCTATGTAATCAGGACAATATTTCAGTAGGTCCAACACGTAAAGAAAGTAGAGAAAACAAAAAGGTCAGAGAAAAATTAGCTTTGATCATACACTTGATTGCAATAGATCCAAGTTGTGTTGCAGACAAAGAAGACAGAGCACCAAGAAACCCACCCATAGGCGTACGTGCAATACCGACAACACATACATCTGCCCACAAGACGAAAGCAACAAAAACAAGATATAAATGTCACTCACAGGGATAAAGACCAATCGATCCCCTGACATATGCACATACGACACACACACACATCACATATTATATATATGTCAAAATTAGCATAGTCATACACTCTTAAGAGACTACCTGAAGGTTACATCAGTTAGTTTGATCTCTTTGCCTCTATCCAAGCAATGGGCCTACTTATATAAGTCAAGCAATACATACTAGTTTTTGTTGCACAAATTGCAAGTGACCCTTCATCCTCTGACCAAAAAGTATCTGTTTTGGCCAAATAATCAGTTTTTCTCTTACTTTAAAAACATCAATCGTAAAAGTTGCTCAGTTGATGAGGGTTTTCCATATATCTGCACAAGTTCTTATTATATATTTAGCCCCTAAAAACTTATATATCACGAAGCAGGCTAGAATCTTGTATTTCATTATTGTTAATTAAGACTCATTAAGTACATAGTATCAGTACTCCGCAAATGACAGTACTACGGGATCTATCTACTGTCAATGATCAAAGTACTTTATCGTTATACAATAGAAAGAAAAAACAAAAGATGAATGCAGAACATTGGAGCTCAAACTACAGCAGGAATAATACATAATAGGCAAAGCCCGTATACCATTTTTTCACGCAAGATGTGCATCCTACAAATCCTGAAGCATAAAACATCAAGTTTCACTTGCACCTACTAAAAGACTAAAAGGAGATTTTGTTCAGCAAAAGGTCAGATACTGAATCCCTGATTCATCTAATAGTGGTTTGCATCATGACTCCGGCCAAATTTTTTTTAAGAAAGCTAAGAGAAATACTTTACAAAAATAAAATGTTTGCAACAGCGTATTAAGTATCAAAAACTGGTGTTTGATAGATTTATACCTCTTGGCTTTATCTGCTCTGAAGCCATTTTATGATGCCGTGAAAAAATCCAAAACGCGACCAACTAAGCAGCCTAGCAAAAAAAGGAAGCCAAAAACAAAAAAAGATCAAAGATCAACGTTTGACTGATGATCAGGACAAGCACCACAATTCATTAATGCAATAAATAGTCCCAGGAAACCAACTAAAAGCAATATATTAACATACAGAAATCTGGGGAAAATAGTCTAAAACGAAGAGACAAGCGAAAGGCACGAATCGATTTACCAAACGGTGACGGATACCAAACGGATCTCAGTCGGGAAACTTCGAACAACAGAAGGAAAGAGAGGATGAAGAATCAGGATTCTCCTCCTGACACCGCACGATAACAGATCGAAAGGGCAAAGAAACAAAAAAAACAGATTAGATCGCGGCCTAGATAGAGAACGGACGGTGCTACGGAGGAAAAGAGGAGGGATCGATCGGGGTTTGGTGGAAGAGGATACGACGAGAGAGGGGCGGAGGCGGAGGAGCTCACCTGCCGCTCCTCCGGTTATTTCCGGGCCACTCCTTGCAATGGGAAGAGAGAGAGGGGAAAGGAAGCAACGAAGGCTTACAAATAGCGGGTAGGTGAGGAGTACATCGGATCATTGTTTTCACATTTGCACCCCACGCATCTTATAATTTCAAAATAGGGACGGAGTTATTGGTCTCTAATTAAGGATTAGTTAACAGCTGATTTGGCCGTTGGTTGGTGACGGCATCAAATTAGTTTTTGTTTAACAAATCAAAAACAGTTCTTACATCTCTATCCTTTCAAAATTTTGACAATAACATAGTTATTTTTCAAATTTAAATATATATATATATATTTAGATTTTATATTATCTTAAACTCATTTAGAATAAAGATGTTATAAACATCAAAGTCATCCTTTACTCATTTTGAGATCCATACTGAATAATATCAAAATTTAAGGAATGCATCCTGTAATATTTTTTTTTATTTTTAAAGTATTTATGATATGATATTTTTTATTACTATGACATAAATTATTATAAATCTTGGATATAATTTGTGAAAGTTTATATGTTGAGTAGATGAGAAAAAATATGAAAATAAAAGAAAAAATAAGAAGAAAGTGAAATACATGTGTCACTAGATAAATAAAAGAGTGTCACCCATCCTTGCTAAATTGTTAACACCTATGCCTCATTATTATGTGCTTGTCATATCTTGTATTACTTAAATACTTGTAATTAAAGACAAAAAGTAAAAACAAAAAAAATTATCAAGTTAGAACATCGCTGCCCTATACACTTTTTGTATTACTTAAATACTTGTAATTAAAGAGAAAAGGTAAAGGAATAAATGAATGGGAGGAAAAAGAAGTAAAATATTCTTATCTTAGCTTGAGGATTTTGGACTAGTTCAACACTTTTTGACAATTAGTTTTTTAATACAAATATTTTATCTCATGTTTCTTATTTTCATATTTATGGATAATTTATAAAGCCTCGCCAATTTCTGGTAGTATCAACCTCAATTGAATTATAAACTTATAATACTGAAATCTTAAGAGTTTTAACCTATCTATTTTGTTTCAATTATAAGAAAGTTATGATCCAACAGAGTATATAGTTGTCTTCACTTCACATTACTTAGGATGATAAACTCTATCATGTGACACACTTTTGCAAAGCATTATGAGGTGCTACAAAGCAATAGTTCTTTAAGTTGTTCCCACAGTCGATCTCCTCTTTTGGAAAGTCTACTAGAAAATTTGAGTTAAACAATTTGACTAATAGACAAGGAATCACTTACCAGTTATTATAGCAAGCGATTTAACGATGAGGTTAGGCTAGTGGCCAACCCGAGCTTATCCATTCTCTATAATGCCTATGATCGCGAGAAAAAAGAACTCCAAACCTAAAAAAACTCTAAGGGAGGAAAGGAGTTCGCATCCCAAAAAAACTTGAAGCACCCCTGCAATGATAGACTGAGGGGAGATCGAAAACTTCTTTTAGAGAATTTACTCCGTTGAACATATTACATACCTAAGTGTTCATATAAATAAAAGAAATGTTTGCTCCATACCTCTCACTCTTTACATGCTTCTTAATCATTCAAGTCTATTTAAAATATTATCATTTTCATCGTGAGCATGACACTAAAGATTATTATAATATAAAGTAACATATTAAGAATCTCTAAAAATAAAAAGCTAAATTATTCTCTACATAGGATTTGAGAACCTTGCCCAAGACTGTGGGGGTCCTATCTCCGACGAGGTAATATCCCTCATCACAGTGACTTTGACCTCTTGATCGGAAGAGGAAGAAATAGAAGCCAATGTCAAAGGTGATGATGGGACCAGAGAACTCACGACCAAATGTTAAAGATAAGCTTGATGAGGATGTCATTTGGACCTGTTAAAATGTTGAGATGAGTATTCCGAAGGCAAAAAAAGACCTGAAAGCCTCGAGCAAGTTTGAGGGTCAAAGGATTTCAAGAAAATTTGAAAATGTGAAGGGTATTAATGACCCGAGAGCTATTTATAATGTTTGAATGATATTTTATCTAATTATCTCATTGGCCAATGCTTCGATTAATAGGACATATGGGTAACACTCTTCCATTAGCTTAGGATGATTGACTGAAATCATAGTGATTCTTCAAATCCCGAATGGTGCATATGAGCCATACATGGATGCTCCTACATACACCATGTTGGTAGTGTGACAATCAAAGTGATAGCTTCGATCAGCTGTATTAGGTAACCAAATCAATGCACCCATCAAAGATCGAGGTAAGGTCGATGTACGTGAGCCTACATGTCACAATCCCATAAAGAGAGAGGATGAGGCACTCGCCAAAGACACTCATTTAAGTCATTGAACTGATTAACTAAAAGATCGAGGGATACACCTTTCAACCCAAAAACTAACTATCCGAATGTCATCACTCAAGTTAATTAGTGCTCGATCACACAACCCGTGCCCCGACTAATCGAATGATGATGCATGACCCATGAGTCAATGATGCATTTCAACAACACACAACCTATAGACCAAGTGTGTATTTCGACAATATACAACCACAAATCAACTATATACTCTGATGATATATAACAAGGTAGTTCAAACGTGCATCTCCTGAAATCTACTATGCACTATCATCTAGTTGGGTGCCCCTGTAACCAACAACCCACCATTCGAATGAAAGGTCAAGATCAATATATTCTGGAGATTTATGGCTATGTGACCCAACAATCTTAGAGCGAGGGGGCTAATGATAGGGAAAGACTAACATGACAAACATATAAATTCAAATATGATTGATAATAGTTAGATAACATAAGCTTTTGGAGTGATGAACATCACACTATGCCCTTTCCTAAAAGGTCACACTGATCTCCTCTCACAATCAACAATCTCATATGTAACTATGCTCGAACCATATATTAAAGGGACCAACCCCAAGGTACACATTTTACACTTTCACTTCTTCGAGTTCACTAACTAGTCTAAAAGTCTAACTAGTCTCGAATTATCTGGTTATAGGAGCTGAGTTGATCGTCGGAGTGTCATTTATTGGGAATGTCTCTGACTCAATCTTGCAAGGGTGGTGCATTGGGATATCGCGAGTAACATTAGACTAAGTTATGATTGGATCCAACTAATACCTTTAACTGGGACAATCAAAATTTAACTTAAAAGTATTTTGTAAGTTAGAAAGAGTCTAACAGTCATCTAATTTTTGAGGAATGATTTTTATTCTGATTTACTAACTTGATTTATCTGTTGGGTGAGTTTCTATCATCATGGAAGGATGTCATGGTTGAAAGCATCAAGCAAGGAGAGAAAACTTTTATTAAAATTAATTGTCTTCGAATTTTGATTTGTTTTGGAATGTACACAGGAGAATCCAGCCAAAAGAAAACTAGAATACAAAAGAAAAAATATATATTAGTGTATGTAGGAACCTACCAAGTCCTTTTAGTACCGTCAGCATACAAATCATCTTAATATCAGGTTAAACTAAAATTTATTACTCCGCTCAGTTCTCCAAAAATAATTTTATTTGGATGACTCGGTAAAATTGACCAACCAATTAATCATTCAAATGTCTTCTCTAAAGACATGTTGAATATGTATCAATCATTTATAATAAAAAGTATATTTGATTATATTCAAAACATTTCAAGGACTTGTTGTCCCTTGGAATTTAATGTATGTGAAACAGTGTCTCCAAATTACATTCAATTTGTTTCATTACTACAAATCAGCGTTGAATGAAGTTGGATTTTACTATACATGTCAGTAATCGAGATGTTTATTGACTATTTATGTCCAATAGATTTTTGTGTCAAACAACAATTGGGAGAAACACATAAAGTATAGCTTCCTAAAGATGATGATAATTTTGTATCTTCATATGCTTATAATTGATAATAAATCAAAAAATTAAAAAACGTGACGTCCAATCATATCATATATAATTAATAAGTATTTGATATGAGAAATATAATAATAACTCAACACGTGGTGGTAGGACAATTAACAGTAAAAACAAATACTCAATCAACAACCAAACCACATGAATATTATATCAAACTAACAATTCAAATTGGATTCTATCCCTTCTATACATATTACAAAATATTTTTCTTATTATAAAAGATTACATTAGACATGATAATCGATATCAGTTATTATTTATTAAAATTATTTAAAATTTATCATGTCAAATAGATTATGTCGATAACTCACTCGACATCGATCTTTGTGTATATCGCTCATGAAATCAGCATCAATTAATAATCAATTTATGAGTAAATTTTCTTTGACCATATCAGACATCTTGTTCATGTAAACTTGAATCAAGTTTAGTTGATTCACATATTTCCAATATCATTCTATCAACCCTCAATTGACGATGATAATATAGTTAGCATGATACCGATAACACATGTTTGCTGGATCAATACGACAATGACATACCACCTAAGCATTTCTACTTAACAAAATGGCCTATCGCTAAAGATGCAAACATAAGAAAGTTCAGTTTTGCAAGATCGTTCGACTCCACTGTTTTAAAAGAGGTGAGAGGTGAGAGGTGAGAGGAGGAAGAGAAGCTCTTTGGCTGAGGCTATCACGTGGATCACATGTGCGGGATAAACAAGTAGTAGTTGAATTAGATCACCGTATCGGTCTCCCCGTACAGCCTCGGTGATCCACTCACTGCTGTAATCTCCAAAACAGCAAATCATAAAACAACATATAGTGACCGTTCGATATTATCAGCTGATAAAATGAACGGTAAGGATGATGTTGTTATAAACTTTACGTTATGGACTGACAGCTAATCAACCCACAGATCTACTGTAGCGGCGACTCGGTCCCCGGAAGAGTGTCATCCATCAGACCGTGAATGCCCCGCGGAAATCTTTTAACTATCCAGATCCATTGCATCATCGAAACATGGACGGCCAGACGCGACGCAAATGATCATGGAGCAACTTAGTTGAATCAGTCCGGACGATCATTGGAAGCGCTGTCGCTTTTTAACGAGAGAACCAAAAAAATAAAGAGAAGCAGCTTCTTCTCTTTTTCCTGCCTTTGGTAAGCACTCGAAGATTAGGGTTTTGTTGTTGCTGCATTCGGGTTGGAAAAGCTAGCCGGAGATATTCTTTCCACCGATGGAGCACGGTGGCGATGGCCACGGTGGAGGCGCCGGAGGTGGAGGGTTCCACCGCAACGAGGCGATATCGGCCGTCCAGGATGAGGAGCAGTTCTACGGGGAGGACGACGACTACGACGACCTCTACAGCGACGTCAACGTTGGCGACGGGTTCCACCAGAACTTCCAGGGTGGCGATGACGCGGAGGGTTTTCAGGCCGGGGACGAGCGGCGGAGCGAACCCCAACCGCCGCCGCCCCCACCGTTGCCTATACCGGCGCCGCAGCAGCCGGTGGCAGAGACGTCCGAGAGGGTCCAGATCCCGGGCATCGCCGGGGAGCCGAAGATCGAGCGGGTTGCTGATAGATCCGCCGGTTTCCAGGACCCGGGGTTCAGGGGAGGCGCCGAGCCGATGGTTGGGGTCAGACAGGCGGCACCGCTACCTCCACCGCCGATGCCGGTGGTGACGGGTGCAGGTAGGTCTGACCTAGGCCAGGCTTCCGGTAGTTTTAGCCAGATCCAGAGCAATAATCGGAACAATAGCTTCCCAAATGAGGGCTTTCAGAGACAAGGAGGTGGCTTTGGGAACGAGGGTTTCCAGAGGCAAGGAGGTGGTGGAAGCGTAGTTGTACCTGCAGGCAACGCGAATGGTGGAGGGGACGCAGGTGGCGGTGGCGGAGCTGGAGCAGGGGTTGGTGGGACTACACTTTTCGTTGGTGAACTCCATTGGTGGACGACTGACGCAGATCTTGAAGAAGAACTCTGCAAATATGGGCAGGTAAAAGAAGTGAAATTTTTTGATGAGAGGGCGAGCGGAAAATCAAAAGGATACTGTCAGGTCGACTTCTATGATTCAATGGCTGCAGCAGCCTGCATGGACGGTATGAATGGGCATATTTTCAATGGAAGACCTTGCGTTGTTGCTTTGGCTTCACCATACACTGTTCGGCGAATGGGTGAGAACCAAGTGAACAAGAACCAGCAGGCAATGGGCCAGTCCCAGCCGCCAGCACCTGCACAGAAGGGTAGGGGAGGTAGCGGGTCTTCAGCTGGTGGCAATTTTGGACGTGGAGGAGGTGTTGGCGGTGGTGGTGGCGGTGGTGGAAATTGGGGAAAAGGTGGTGGAATGGGGAACCGCGGGCAAATGGGTAACATGAGGAACAGAATGGGTCCCCTTGGTGGAAGGGGTATCATGGGCAATGGTGGGATGGTTGCCCCACCACCACCTGTGTTGCATCCTGGAGCTATGCTCGGTCAAGGGTTTGACCCCATGGGCTATGGAGCAGCAATGGGTAGAATGGGTGCTGGCTTTGGAGGCTTCCCTGCAGGTGCTGCTGGTGCTCCTTTTCCTGGAATGATGCCTTCGTTCCCACCTGTTGTGGCTCCACATGTCAATCCAGCTTTTTTTGGGAGGGGACTGGCACCTGGTGGCATTGGTATGTGGTCTGATCCGAACATGGGTGGATGGGGAGGTGAAGAGCAGTCAAGCTATGGGGAGGATGCTACCTCAGATCAGCAGTATGGAGAAGGGAGCCATGGGAAGGATAGGATGGCTGAGAGGGATCGTTATGGTGCTCCAGAGAGAAGACATGAAAAGGAGAAAGATATGGGTTCTGGACAGGAGTGGCCAGAGAGAAGACACCGTGATGAGAAGGAGAGAGAGACAGGGAGAGATAAGGAACCGGGTCGGGAGAGGGACAGAGAGCGTGAAAGGGAGAGGGACAGGGAAAGAGACAGGGAAAGGGAGCGGGAACTTGATCGTGAACGTGACAGGTATCGAGATGACAGAGACAGACATGGTGATCACTATAGACACAGGGATCGTGAGCCAGAGCGTGATGATGACTGGGCTAGAGGAAGATCATCTAGGCCTCGCAGCAAGTCACATGAGGTTGAACATTCAAAGAGGCGTCGGCCATCACATGAATGATTTAGGTCCTTTGCAGCTTTCTCAAAACAGGAAGATGTTATCAAGATGAATCATATGTTTCAGTAGCTGCTTTTACTTCAAGTTCAAGATACTTCTGGTTGAGAATTCCTGCAAGGGCCCTGCTTAGTCATCTGACTGAAGAAGTAAGCTAGCTTTCTTTTCGTTTCTATTTCTCAATGTTTATGGTACCCATGCAATACTTTGATAGGTGATACACTTCTTCAGCAACACATAACTTTCAGGTAATATTTTTTTTATCATATCCTGATTGTGTAATGGAACTATTAGTTCGAGTTGCTTGACTATTAGTGTTTTTTGTTATTAAAGCAATTGAGGCATGATATGCTGAAAGTCTTGGTGCCTGAGTTTCACTAGAACAATAAGAACAAAAATATTGTTCTAGTTTATTTCTTGTAAAAGCATATATCGCTGGCTAACGTATTTCATACATTACATTTCCTGCTGCCTTTGTGTTATTTCTTCGAGCGAGAAAGAGTTTGGGTTCCTGGTGCCATCTAGAAAGGAAGTCCCATTTCACTCTTTTTCAGCCTTGGGTTCGAGCAAATAGGTTAGTTTTCAAGCCATTTGCTCTCTGATCAAGCCTTCAGTTGTACCTTTCCCAGTTGGAGTTACAGTTGCTGCAGTCCTTAGGGAAAGTAGTTTTCAAGCTTTGTTAGTATGACTACAAATTCTTTTCATATCTTCTTTATAAATATAGTCAATTTCTCCATTTAATGGAACCTCTTTGTCAACTTATTAATAGCATTATTGTCAAATAGCCTACATGACCCTGAACTCATCAAGAACCCTGATATTTCCATCAAATATTTCTCAAGATGTGACAATGTTAACAGACAAGTACTGTAACTCATGGTGGTGTCCACTATGCTCTCAAACTGTATACATGTGCTAGGTATATGCATGACCAACTTGGACTTGTATGCTTAGGACTGTAGGCACAACATATATGAAAATGCACTAAAGTACTACCATGCATGGCTGAAGTGTGCACCTAGCTTTGGAAGAATGATTAGTCCCTATCTGTTCCAGCCAATCCAAATTCTGATTTGTTGTCTCTGGCCATAACACATTTATAGAGAATCAGGGGGAGAAGTATTGACCAAATTCCAAGGAATCCTGACTGATACCGACCAACAGTTGATCTCTTGTCAGTCCCAATGGTCCCATCAGTTGCTTCCAATCAGTAATTTTACTTGTTTCCAGTTGGTCCCAATGATCTTGATAAACCCAACTGACACCTGAATGATCCCAACCTATGAGTATGTTACACACAACAATAACATCCTATCTTACATATGCTCTTTAGGCTATTACTGGTATTTTGAAGTGCTATTGGGAATGATTCAAGATGGTCCTTATGTTTGTTTGGTTAATTTGGATTGTGGGGAGTTATTTTTTTTCAGTTGATTAATTGTTAGATACTTGTATATTAGTTATTAGTTATTATTTTTAAGTTGTCCAAAATCTGGATTGATTAGTTTCAAGTGTATTCTATTTCATTATAACTGTAGTGCTAGGCCACTCAAAACCCCATAGAAACTTTGTTAAGGGGAACCCGATTGTGCTATTGTGAACAAATGTGACCAGCCCCTTCATGGTGCTGGTTGAACAAATATAATCATCTTATTTTGTTTATTACTTTTCTCTTTGTTCACAGCTAGCAGTCACCTGTAACTCACTCATGCAACCCACATATCTTGTCTATGGCTCGCTATAACCACTGCATATCTGATTTGCAAGTTTTTCTCAAGTTATCTTTGATGTCAACTATTTGTTCTTTAAAAAGAACAAGGATCTTGGTATTAGAATCATTGTGTGTCCTTGGGTCTATTGGATGTTTCTCCAAGTTTGTTTGGTTTTTTCTGTTGTCGCCTTGTTATGAAGCATTAATGGTTATGCAGCTAGTTCACCCAAATAGAACAAAAGGGTCTTTCCTAGAGATGTCATGTGTACTGGCTCTGCCCGGCCTGGTACGGTTTGGGGTAGGCATGACAGTATGACACTGTTGCTGCCATGCTGCCTTCAGCCCAAATTTTATTTGCGCCGAGTCACACCGGACTAGAAATTCAGATCCTTGGCCTATCATGGCTTGTGGCCTGTAGCCTATCCAAAAAATGAAAAACAATATAAACAAATTTGTATTTATTTGAAGTTGAGAACTCACTATGCGTTCTGGCTTCTAGGTTCACTAACCTGCTAACTGTATTTATAAAAATCAGAAAGCCATCGGGGCATTTCTCCTGGCAAAATCTCTCCAATGCATAACTCATAATTGATCAAAAATTAAAAATACATGTAGATTAGAGTTAAAATCCATACCTACAGAATGTCTAGTTGTTGCCCATGGATTTGTTCTGGCCCCTGACGCTCACCCTGATTGATTCTGTATTTCATCCTTGAATCATGCAAATGACATTATTATAATTTTGTTCTGGTAAACAAAATTGCATTCCTGATTTTCTCTGTAGACAGGCCTAATGATTCATAATCCATCTTGCTCACATCATGCACATTTAATATTAAAAAACCTAATTAATAATTTTGATTGTTGAATGAGAATGTTTACAGTACCATTATTACTAAATACATTTTTTAATATAATAGATAGCCATATAGCCTGCATCAGGTCTGCAGCCTGCTAGTCCCACTACAGTAGTAAGATTGTCATGCCAAACCTGCCCTAAATCATGATGAACTTAGGCCGTTTATAGATTGGATCTATCATATTATCCTTGTAATCATTTCATGTAACTACACAAGGTACATAGAGCAAGCTATATGTATAACCATACATGGTCATCGTCGTACACCTGTTCCCATCATCAAATACACAGACATTTATATATGTTGATCCCAAGTTATTCTTAGTTGCCTACTCATTGGAATAAAAAGAAAAAGAATGGCACGATACATGAATCCCCTGCCATTCTGGGTTCTAATTACGGTGCTACAAATGAGTGGCAAAAAAATTCCTTAGGTTGCTGAAATGGGGAGAGTTATTTAAAAAGCAATTCTAAGATTTGAGTTGGTTGCACAGTAATGTTATCTAAGATACTGATTAATTCCTTGAACCATCAGTCTTATCTTTAACATGAAACTCTGGTTTGATCCTGTACTTGGTTGCTTGATCTGGATGCAACTTCTAACTTTCTCACTCGTTTGTGCATGTAAACTTATTCCATCAACTTGGTTCTTTGAAATCCTTGATGAATCCTAGGATAGAATTTCATGCAATATCCTTGCCTTTTTAGTTTTCTGATAGAATTTTATGTTCAAATACATGTTGACGCTATGTAGTTTTATGTCTGCAGCTAGAAGATGCTCGTATCATTTAAGGTGCAGTTTTGGCGACTCTTCCTCCTGCTACCGCTGATCCTCCAAGCATCAATCTAGACTCACATCCTTGGTGCATTATGTTAAAATTAAAAATGAACTTCTTGATGAGCAGCTTTGAAATGATGTTTGGGACTTTAGTAGTGTGATTATTCTCCTGAGAAAACTTTTAGCTAAGATACTCATCAATTATGCTCTACAATCAGTCATGGAAATGTTGTCATGTTTTTTATCATGGTGTCAAAGCTGCATACGGACGGTAATGCAGGTTTACCGAAAACTGATAAACGGGCCACAGCCTGTTGGCTCGTAGCGCTGGTCAGGGCACCACAACCCACGGGAATGAAATGTTTGATTTGATTGTTATTAATCACTGTTTTGTTGTCTTTTTCCTGTTGTAGGGTGATTCCCAAGTCATTGCATATATATGTGTCAGCTATATTTTTTGTTCTTGTTGTAACTGCTTGGTAGATTAGGCCATACCCGAGTCAATTTCTTAGACTTGGCACTGATTGGAGGATTTTGAAACAATTTCCTCCATTGTACATTTGTTCTCATGCCATAATGAAATGCTGATTCCTCTTTTTGCAAAGTCTCTCTTGATGTTTTCTGGTTGAGTCTCGAGAGGATAGATTGTGTTAGATGGTGCTGATCTTTCATGCACAATATGTTTTCAGGAGAAGAGTATACATCTTAGCTTTTTTATTTCAATGCAAAATTGTATCAGGTTGGATGAATGAGTTGTATCATGCAAGAGTATATATAAGTTGTATCATGCAAAAATATTAAAGGATCTACTAGATTGAGGGATGAGTTGAATTAGTTTTTGGTTTCTTGTGGGATTATTATGGAGTTTCTATGAAGTAAATTGTATCAGGCTGGATGAATGAGTTGTATCATGCAAGAGTATGTATAAGCTGTATCATGTAAAAATATTAAAGGATCTACTAGATTGGGGGATGAGTTGAATTAGCTTTTGTTTTCTTGTGGGATTATTATGGAGTTTCTATTAAGATGTTTGCTGAGATGATTAATAAGATGCATGATAGCTATTGTACAATCTGTAATGTTAAGCCTCAAATTCTCATCTGATATGATTCTGAATTAGATGTAATGGTTTGGTGCGAGATACCAATGTATGCTCTCTGACTGCTTCTTGGATTAGTATGTGGCAGAGTCGTAATTGACTAGCCAACTTCGATGGCTCGATTGCTATGGGCTTTTACGCCCATAACATCACAGACACAACCCAGCGGCGCCAACCAGCGTGCTCGTGTTGGCCGTCACCGACCCGCACCGTACGTCCACAATTGCGGGCCGGAGGCTTGCTCTTCTCGTAACATCGAACCTGTCTGCGGCCCACCACGCCGAGCTGGTGAGGCTCCTGGGTATATGCTTCGGCCAACCCACAGGCACACCGGATCCATTTCCTTATAAAGGCATCGCTTCCGCCGGCGAACGCTAGAGCTGTCTCCACTTCCACTCGTCTTCTGGTTGATCCCCTCCTTCCTCGACGTCCGCATCGAGGGAGCCGCACTGCCATGGTGACGCTAGTAGTGGCGACTGCCGCCGACCCGGCCTCCATCGGCCCCGCCTCCGCCTTCCTTGCGATGCCCGGGTGGAACCCTGGCCCTTCCATCGCCGTCCGTTTCGTTCCCTTGCCATGATTGGGAACTTCTCTTTTCGTTCCGTTTCGATCGTTAAATGTACGTGTTGATTCTTGATCTGGGTTCTCTGGCGTGATTTTAGATCGGGATGGAGAGCTTCGCGAACGGGTCGGTGCGCCTGCTGAAGCACGAGAGGAGCATCGTGGCCGAGGACGACCTGGACCGCAGGTGGGAGGCGGCCACGGAAGAGCCCGTCGATGAGGTCATCTTCCTCAGCCGCCACACTGCCGTCTCCAACCGCCCCGCGCTCACTGTCCACCCCATCGGTAGTACTACAATCTTTCCTCCCCCAATTTGATACGATCGGTGACCCCGACCGATCCCCCGTTCGCCAGTTCGAGTACTGATGGCTTTCTTTTCTTGATTTATTATCTTTCTCTGTTTGAAGGCGTGCCGCATATACGGGAAGGCGAGCCACTCCCGCAGGGAGGGCGGCCCTGCTGGGCGGGGCCGCCAAACCCCAGGGTCGGCCCGTGGTTACGTCTCATGAAGAAGATTGCCGAAGCCAACGGTCTCATCCCGGAGTTTGAGGTAACTTTTCCTTTTTCTTTCTGTTCTACTGTTCTAGGTAGCTATCTCACATTTTATCATCTCGATCGGCCATATTTTGGAATAATCTAATCCATCTATGTCTAATTTTGTTTCACTTGCTTTTGTTCATGTCCTATATTTCTTTTCTTTAGGGGGAAGTTGTTCTACTGGAATAAGAACGTGAAAATTAAGTCATTGTACTGAATAAGATTCAGCGTTTTTTTAGAATGTTTATTTCATTTAGTGCAGCTACCAATTTTATACTGCATGTATGCTTTTGATGAAAGTAAATGTTCCATCCGTAAGTACCATATTAGAAATATTCTTTAAAGAACACTTATGAACCTTAGAGTTGTCAAAAAATATTTCTAAAAGATAAGACAAAACATAATTGGATTATGTTGAATTTGGATCTATGCATTCTTAATTCCTTAGTGTATCCTGCTTTATTTCTTGGGCAACTCAAACACAAGAACAACCTACCTCAAATAATATTCACAAGGATATTCTGTTATTTTGGGAGATAAAAATATCCTCCTCATTTTTGTCTTATATACTTCCTGATTACAAATATAAAATAGATGAGGGGTCATTGGATTAACATCAACAAATCATGATTTCTGTACAAAAATACTTTTGCTAGGAGAGCAAGGAACAGAAAGAGATTGTTTTTCCTGTTTTTGGTGCTCGAACTCCATGTTGCCATCCTGTTTGCTACATTTATTCGAGTAGTGTTATGCTACTATTGCTTCCTACACACCTAGACATTTTTTTTTTAGATTACAGGATAATGTATCATATACTTTATCAGTAATAATTTATGGGATGATGTTGAAAAGGTTATTTGACTGAATAGAAGGGATGGGATGGTGTTGTAAAAGAGTATGTTCATATCATCGGGTGGATGTTTGATAGCGTATCTGACTATCTGTGCATACAAGTCATTTCTCGGGTTATGATTTAAGTTCTTGATGCTTTCATTCTTTTTGCAGATTACTTTGGAGGCAACTCATCATGGACCAGTGGTTAATACACCCACCATGTTCCTGGAGATTGGTATTGTAATTTCTTCATGATTTTGAATGGATGTAGGAGATGATTGGTTTGGTCAGTCACTTAGCAGGTCTTTTTATTAAACAAGTACCCTGATGCCAATTACATTAAAGGAATTGAGTTATTAATAATTAAACATTTAAAACCTTTAAGTTTTTCACATTAGTATTGATTGCCTATGTGGCAAAGAACATAGTTGCTTTATTATAAAAATGCCCAAGGTTTATTCTAGGTGTTGGGATCAAATCAAAGCTGTGAAATATGAAGGTGTAACTTTTGTTACACAGTTTTGAGCTTGAAATTCAATGATGTTCTGCTGTATTGACTGAGATGTGCCAATGTAGCTGTTGGCTTGTGGCAGTCAGCACAGTCCCAGCATCATTATTTTTTTTAGCACACGGCATGATAGGTAAAATTAAAATATATGGTTATGACAAAGTGCAAATGTATGCCGATCGGTCACAAAAAATGAAAATCGGAAATTACCAAGATATTGATGAAAGTAGGATTGTGGATATTAAAAGCTTTTTATTGATAGTACAAGAGCCCATCTTTTTTATGCACTCCTGTAATCTTGTAGGGAGCACAGAGGAATACTGGGGGAGGCAAGATGCTGCTCAAGCTATTGCTTTAGTTAAGTGAGCTTTTATTACATTAACTATTTCCAAGAAGATTCTCCACATGTAAAAAAATGATTTTAATATTTTGCATAAAAGTTTCTATGACCATTTCTCGCCACATGATGTTTTTTTTTTTCTTTGAGTAAAATGACCATTGCAGTGATTGCTCATTGTACTTTTTGTATACCATTTTAATTAAAGTTCTGATTGATTCCATCCAAATTTCTAATAGTTCCAAAATCATTTTATCCTGATATTTGCAGCTTCTCTGGAAGGACTTGGTCTTGGAGGAGGGAGCAGGTACATATGGTGGTAGTATACGTTATACAAGTAAAAACTACGTATACGACAATATTGATTACACTCTTTGGGGCCAGAATATTGAAAAGGGCCTTGCTAGGACCAAAATATCTCATATGTTTGCTAGAGACGGGACTTGAGTTTGTATGTCTCGACTCTTGAGGTATATGTATGTAACTTAGGTTTCTTGTGTAACAGATGATAACGCACAAAATGTTGCTCATCTTTATCCATTATTTAGATACATGTTAATATGTTATATGCATTAAGTTGAATCTTGAACGTCCTTTGATGCAGAAAAAATAACGGTGACAAGGTTCTCTTGGGGATAGGAGGTGGTCATTATGTGCCTCGTCATATGGATATCGTTTGGTAAGCAACAAGACTCTATAATCTTACCATAACATGGTGTTGGAATTTTGCAGTGTTTGATCGCATAGAGTTTCTAAAGTTAACCATAATTTCATTTGAATGAGTACCCTTCTGTTATTTCTTTTTGGTTGTGAAGACTGTCATGGCAGAAACCTACAAAGAAGCCTGCTTGCTTTGTTGATATCTGTTCCATCAGACTATATCTAGAGACCTTTAAATTAGTCATACTGCCTTTGACAATTAATGAATTGGTTTGGAAGTATCCTGAAATTAGTTTGATTGGTTAATCTTCAATATGTTCTCTATCATAAATGTAGTTGTCAGTTAATAATGGATTCATAGATCTATTTTTTTGTTTAATTTTTTTTGTCAAAATTTTTAACTCATTTAAGTATGCATCTTTCTGATGATAATTTTGCTTGTCTGAATTTCCTCAAAACTATCTTGCAAGATGCCAAGAACACAGGATCACATGGAAGTGGTAGGCAATTGTTTCTTCTGAAGTACCAGAAGACTCGCAATTTCTATGCTTTCTTTTGACATATACGTATTAATAGCACTTACTTCCGAGAATATCAATTTTGTGTTTTTGCATATATGATTCAGTATTATTTTGTTCAAGTTTCTTATTGCAGCTTTTTTCACTGGTGACATGTAATTTAACTAAAATTTCAAAATAAATCAGGATAGTTGATTTCTACCTTCATGCAAATGTAAAATTTGACCATCACTTTTTGATTCCAAAGCTCAATTAGGAAAGGATGTATGGCAGTGGTATTAATTATTATTTTGGTTACTTACTGCTTGAGTCCCGGTGGAGCTAACTTTCCGCCGGTGTTGGTTTGGTATTGCATTCTTTTTTTAAGAAAACTTTTATGCGGGGAATATATAATCGCCACATTTTACTGATATATGAATTATAATATAAGTTCAGGAAAGATGGTGTCTGGGTAGGTCACCTGCTATCTGGATATTCTTTACCAATGGAAGATCCTAATCAGAAAAAAGGAGAAAATGGTGAGAAATGTATTGGTGGTGCATGGAAGCAAGCTATCAAAGTTTCATATGAGGCTACTAAGTTGGCATTTCCAGGAGGAGAAGTCATAGCACATCTAGATCATAAGTATGTATGAGTGATATGAATTATCGAAAATCAATATTCTCTTTAGTTTTTTATTTATTATTTTCTTATTGGGCTTGTATTTCATCTCTGCTTGGTCTTTTATGCATTTCAATACTTGATGCAGCCAGGTTTTGTTTAGTTAATATTAAGTTTAGTTTGTATAATAACTTAAAATTGTGCCTAGCTGAAAATTTCCAAGTATTTTACGTTTTTTACCAGAGTCTGTTGATGTACCCATCTATGTTTCCTTCGTTTCAGTAAGGTCTTTTGTGCAAGTGATAAGAACTCAATGTAGTAACAAGAATACAAGCTATAAAGGCTCGTTGAGGACAATTATAGATTTAGTAAGAACAGCTCATGATTTGCAATCCTAGACGAGGGATGAGTTGAATGGGTTATCTTGATGAAGCTCAGAAGGACATAAGAGCCTATATTGTGGACCTATTGCCTTTTACCAGACTGACAAGCCTTGAAATCTATCTGAGCATGAAGGAGATGAAGATGGTTGTGAAGATCACACCAAGAAACCTAGCAACGGATTAAAAAAAGCAACGTAGGCTTTATGATCCAATATTTGCAAGAACTAAAAATCTAAGGACACCAATCTCTTCCAGCACCCACCATGATCAAGATCTCAAAGGATGTTCAGACTTTACCAACAATGGCTAGCTTGCTGGTTCCCATCATGATGAAGAGCAACATGCAATCTGCAATCCTAAACAAAGGATGAGTTGAAAGGGTTATCTTGATGAAGCTCTCAGAAGATGGTTAAAGCCTATTTAGTGGACTTTTTTCCTTACCTGACAAACAAGTCTTAGAAATCTGTCTGAACATGAAGGAAATAGAGATGAAGATGGTTCTGAAGATTACACCGAGGAACCTAGTGTGTGAAAAAAAAGAAAAATCTGATTTAGGTTTAATCCCAATATGTGTGAGGATTGAAAATGGATTGGGAACAATGTTCAGACTTTAACCAATTAGTAAATTAGATTTAGATTGAGCAATCATCGGAATCCAGTCATTATATGAAAGAGTAAGATATTCTTGAGATATAGAAGATCAAATACATTTTTTTTGTTTTCATCATCTAAGCATAATTCATCTGAAAATGCTTCATGCTTGGATTTCGTTAGTGTTGTGAATGATATGATAGTTCATCAAATCCTTATGTTAATCAGGCCCCTCTAATGAATTAATTAAGCAGTAAAACATTTCCTGAAAATTTTGGTCATTTTTTCTTATATACCCATCTATCTTCTGTTATTATGGTGTGTATCTTTTGGTTGTCAGTTCAGTTTTTTATGGCAATCATGGATGTTAAAGCAGCTTTAGGAAATTATTAATTAAGCTACTTTGGTTTTTTTGCTAATGTTGTCTGCTTTTAATCTTCGTTTTGTTGGATTCAATATCTGAGAATAGTTTGGTTAACATAATGATTGTTTGAGAGTGCAGGAGCTTTAAAGGCTGGCAGAAGAATGCAATCACGAGCTTTTTGACAGAGGAGAACATAAAGATTGGCAAACCGCAGGACTTCTATTAATTCCTTGCATTTGAGGAAGCAAAATAGTTGGTTTTTCTCGTCAGTTGTATACCTCATTTCACCAAGATCTATAGTTTTTATTGTCCCACATTACGATGTTGTTTCTTAAGTAACGTGTAATTCATGAACCAGAAGCAGCCACTCGTAAAGAGGAACCTTGACTTTCTTCCGAGAAATCTAATGTACACCATATGAAGGTCAGCTCTACCTTTGGCATCACTGGCCTTGGTTTCTTTGGTTCATTTCCTGCTGTTTTGCTGGTTTATGGTGCATGGTTCATAGATCAAGATATGTCGAATAAAGCTTTAGGTTAGAAGCATAAGTAGTCCTCTTTGCTAGGGGAATTATTGAACACTGATTTATTCATACCTTGCAACTACATGATGAAACTACTATTAAACAATGAATCGAGATTCATTTAATTACATGTGCATGCATTTGCCTTTTCCTGATTGGTTTTTCTTTTCCTTGATCTTGTCACTTTCATGGGTGATGATAGGGGAGGAAATGGTTAGTATTCATTGAGATTACCTATTTACTGAATCAGGCAAGCTGACTATTGTAGCAAAAGTTGATGCAAATGAAAGAACCCATCTGTTGGTTCTATGACTACTCCATTTGGAGGGCAATTTAGTCTCTCGAGTCTGGGATTACTGTTTAGTTAATCTGTATCTTTCTACCAAACTCAACTATGCAACTTGTGGATTGATAGCTGCGCAATGGTTTCTCATATGACTCTTTTTCTACCAATGGAGGATATCACATCCTCAGAAAGAGCTCAATTGAAATGATGCGGAGTGGGGATTACTGAGCTCCATCTAAATGTACTACGAGTGACTAAATCTACTTGTGCAGAGTGTAAGAAGATTGAAGTGCATGTAAACTGTGTGACTGTTGCGTATATTCAACTTTTTGTGTGTTTGGTGATGTTCAAAGATAATGTTCTGATCCAGAAGATAAGCTTGGGGGTGGAGCCCAGCCTCAGCTAAAAGGGTGTTATCTTCTGCAACAGCAGGTGACTCACGTCCCTTCCATCTTCCACAATTCATTGTCCCGAGTGTCATCTTGCTTGGGTTTAAACATCAGAGGACACATGTGGTCGGTCCTACTGCTTGAAGATGGTTAGTGATATCCTCTGCAGTTCCTTGATGTGTCTGTGTGCATGTGAACTTTACATGTCAGTCTGTGGGTCAGTGATGTTGCACCGTGTTTCCAAGTGCTCAAGTTTGAGTCTGCAAGACAAACTAATGGAGTCGTCTCTTTTAGGCGCAAAACCTCAAACTTCTTATACCTCATCATCCGATATAAAAATATCATATAAAAATTATTATGAAAAAAAGATTAGGTCATCATTCATCCATTTATCCATGTATAGACAATTTTAAGACGAACCATTCAAACCATTCAGGACTGTCTTTCCCCTATTACGCATGTGGATAAAATATTAAGAAGAGAACGTTGGAGTGATTATAGATTATTATCTCCAAAGCCTATGTATAAAGGTTAATTCCCAATGCTATGTCAAGGGGGCTCTCTTCCTAAGAAAACCCCACACCCACATAAAAAAACCTTGTTAATGAACTTGAGCGTCGAAGGGACCGGGTAAAAAAACTTTTTCTGACCCTAGTTTTAGTGTAGGAGATGCCTTCGGAGCTTCCACCTCGAATACTCCTGCGCCCTCGGGTTTGGAACACGTCGGGTTAACTTTGATATCGACGATGATTTCTTTTAATATTTTAGTGCTAGGAGGAGGGTATGATATTACAAGAACGTATGTCGGTCAATCCTCCCAATGGACACTCTAGCTACCTCTGACTCATAACACTTTTACTCAATGGGGACAATTGTCATCATTCCCTCATGTGGATATGTTTACTTCAACACAAACATTGACGTTATACTAACGTATATTCAATGACCCAAGCCTTTCGTCATGAATGTTGATCTCAAACCACCTACTTGTCCATGTTGAGGTGTTCCTAAACCTTACCCAGTAGGCGTAGACGCTAACGGGTAAGACATAGGCTATCGCCTCACTCCGCCATAGCTAGCCCAATAAGCAACGCCACCATCTCAGCTGCGATCAACACATCAATTATCATTAGCTTTAGTGCTTGTCGAGATCCCCATGCTCGACATAGTGCCAATGTCTCAAGATCATCCAAGGCTTGTGGAACTACTGATCGAAAGAGTGCCTCGCACCCCAATTATGGAATTCAGCATGCCATCACATTACTGCTTTGCTTTGCCTAAATCCGAGACCTAATCAACATATTCGATAGATGACTCTTTGAGGATCTAGCTATGGTAAATGGACCAATGCTTAAAAGAGATGTGACAAGAGTTCTAGCAATCAAGAAGGGAAAGGTTGGCTGATCCCACCTTGGGTCGGTCCTCATTCACTCAAAACACCATGAGAAGCCAATTTCAATGAACATTTGTCTCTAGTCACTAGAGGCCTTTGATGATAGTACTAACCCGATAGACCACACCATCACTTTTCATGCCCAAATGTCGTTGTACTGCATCTCGAACATCCTTATGTGCCATGCCTTCCTGACAACATTAAGAGGCTCGACACGAGAATGATACACTCGCTTGAACCCACTCTCAGTTGGCTTCTTTGCTTAGCTCACGAAGGAATTTGAGCACTAATTCCTCAAGATTATGCACCCGAGGCCATCGGTAACAATGCTTCTCGAACTCAAGTAAGGGGAGAAAGAAACACTCTCCAATTTTGTCGCTCGATTCACCAACAAGATCTGAGGCATGTAGGGTGCTAGTCATAGATGCCCTACAAGTCAATCACGTGAGTGATGACACATGTGACTTGACATGTAGTTTTTTTGCTTGTTATTATTATTTGATATTTTATCACTTTATATTGCATATTGCTTGAATATATTGTGATATCCATAGATCTGTGCAATGGGAATCAGATCGTGATGAGATCACGATAATGAGATCGATTCGCCTTTAAACACATATCCTAAATAATCTCGGTTATAGGTTGCTTGAGAGGGACATTGAGATAACCGGATAGACTGATATGCTGTATACTCATCCATATGATGGATGCAGCAGGCCTTATAGCTGCTTGTGTGGGGACATTATAGATATAATATAGGTGCTCATTGGAGAATGAATTCACTGATTGATCTGCTTACGAAATGTTGGATGGTTGATAATGCCTTTTTGTTAGATAACGATTTCGTAGTCCTAGTAGTATATATGGTCCTTAGACTTGAGACACCAAGGATGTCCTGTATGAGTACTCCATTCTTTGATACCATACTTGTAGGTCCGGAGGTTCTAAATCTAGCACAGTTGGTCATCGGGAGTGGTAGCCAACTTTACGAGGACTATTAAGTGTCAATAAAGGATCATCCACTCTCGGTGTCATAAGAGGAATATCTTATGTGTTCTTGCTCAAACAAATCCCTAGCCAGGGTCATTCGGATTGAGAGAGAAAGATTTCTTCGAGAGAATCCGATAAGGGCGAGACTCGAGCAGAAACTGTATGTGTCTTACAGCACCATGCCCGGTATACGGTCTCTGAGATATTAGATGGCTGAAGGACTATAGGTACATGGTAACTGAGAATAGACAAGCCCAATGGATTTGATTCTCCTATATCGTTTGGGGACTATAGCGTAGTGTCCTAGTACATCTACAGTTGATGAGTCGAGTAAATTATTACGGAGATAATAATTCATTGAGCTATAAAAAGTTCTAATAGGTATGACTCATGGCTAGCTCAATATTGGGCTTAGAATGTCACACACATATGGTAGGCGTTGTGATAAGTAGAGGTTTGGATATGAGATATTCGTCGGAGCACCTATCTTATTGGATATCCAATAAACCCCTAAATTATTGGATCATATGGATGAGATCTAATAAGAGCCAATAAGAGATTACTGTATAGAGATCCACTAATATAAGAGGCTTTAGTAGTTGGATGAAGATCCAATACCCAATAAGGTAGGATCTATTATGATTAAGTTGATAGGGGACTTCTATAAATAGGAAGGAACCAATAGTTCATAGACTAAGACCTTTTTAAGTTGCCTCTCCACTTCTCCTCCCATTTTCCTCCTCAAATAACAGGTTTAGAGTTTTGAAGAGCATCGTCGCAACCCTATTGTATGGATCACCGCTAGAGAGGAGGACGCTTGACCTCCTTCACAATCTCTTAGAGATATGCAAGGATTAAGGATATACGATCTCCCTAGGTAACACAATCTTTCAACAGTTTTAAATTTCATGATTTTTACATACCAATCTTCTCACGACAACGAACACATCTTTGAGAAATTGAAGATATTATTTTTAATGTTCTTCCGCTACGCATGTGATGTTGCCTATAAATTTCCCAATAGTGGTATGAGAGCCAAGTTGTTCGTGTGAAAGATTAGTTTTGAACTGCGTATATTATGTTTTGGAGAAGCTTTTGATATCAAAACTATTAACATAAAAGCGAGAAAGGGCATCAACTATTATTGCCCTTGTTGCCCTTATAGATGACAACCTTGGCTACCACCTGCTCCATAAGGGGCGGTGTCTGTGGGCACTACCCTCACAAGGGGCAACGCCTACGGGCGCTATGCCCTCGGGCATAACCACCCTTAGGGTTGGCAGGGCCCGTAGGGGCGCTTGCCCGATGGGGGTAGCATTGTTTGCGGGCGTTGCCCCCATAGGCAGAACCACCTGGAAGGGCGACAATGCTTGTAAGGGCACTCGCCCATTGCCCGCGAGGCAGCGGCACCCACGGGGGGGATTGATATGTGCGATTTTTAGTTTTACAATTTTTGCATATCAATCTTCGCACGACGATGAAGTATTTTTCTAGGAAATATATGATTTTTATTTTTCTATTCTTCTACTTTGTATGTGATGCTCCGATCATATTTTCAAATATCATTAAGGCTAATGTGTAATATTGAGTTAGAGTGGAATTGTTTACATACATCTTATAGCGAGTAATCTCTTCATCACTTGCCCCTTCATCAAGCTCGGGTATTTCCACGTGAAGGGCATACACGATTTTCTCCATCATAAGAATAATTCTAAAGTTGTGGTGCCAATTTACGTAGTTTGGATCAAGGATACGATTGACATCAAATATGCCATGTAAGAGGTTTGCAAGTGATATTTTTCTGAAAAGTAAAGATATAGTAGAAACACACGACACTCTCCAACATGTAAATTGAAAATCTCCAACAGATTTCTAATGGGGATCAGAATCCAATTGACATCTTAGCATGACCTTAAGGGACTTGACTAATCACACTAAGCTCAAAAGGTAGGTAACTCTTGTCAATCACAAGAAATGATTTCTACCTATAATAATAAAAAGTCACATGGGTTAATCTAATTACCTCATATTTACCAACTTAATATTATTATTATAGGGATTTTTTGATTTGATTCGGTCTCATAGTTAAATATATCATGTCACACATATAAATTTAACATATATTTACATCACATGCAAATACATATACTTAGTAGGTGTAGAAATATATATATATCACATATATATACATAAACATCCACACTAGCTGATCATGGAACAAAACCTAGCATGATCAGGTCTAAGCCAAAAGCATAATCACTCATAAAATCTCTCTGTGTGCCTCAACGTATCTCCATACTCAGTGATCATCTATCTCATCCTCATCGGTCCCATCGAAACCTCCACACTCTCATCATGCCCTCTCGTGCAATTACAACTTAATTACAAGCATGCACGTTCAAACTGTATATATCACATAAATAAAAAATCTTGATCTCATCAAGAGGAGATACAATTCCAAGAAAGAGGGAGGCTTGTAGGCCTCAATAATAATCACATACACATATACAATCATTACACATGACTCATGATCATCTGGCCACAACATACATCACATGTACATACATATGTCGTACTAACTAGATGATAAATAATTAATTAAAATCTTTAATTAATTAAATTTAGATTACCCTTAAGCCATTGGGAAACCCTAATTACTAGTCCTTAGTGGCTAGGAAACCCTAATTGCCATGAGTCCTTGGTTGTTGGGGTTCCTAGCAACCAGGAAATCCTACCCGCCAGGAGTCCTTGGCTATAGGGACTCTCAGCCATGGCTGCAAGCAACCATAGTAGTGCTCAACCATGGTTGTGTTTTGCCAAGGAGAACTCTTGGCCAAAAATAGAGGTTTCGACCAGATGGCTACAAGCAGCCCTGTTTCACCAATGGAGAATTCTCGACTAAGGGGCTACAAGTAGCCCTCGACAATAGTGGGTCTTGGTCAGATGGCTGCAAGTAGTCATTGGCCATTTTTGTAATCGGCTAAGTGGTTGTAAGCAGCCCTCGGCTAGCCAACTGGCCAACCCATTGTTTCGAGCAAATCGTAGGTAGGAACACTTGTTGCCCTTCCATAGTTTTTTATCAACTCTGATAAAGATAAAATTTTGGACATCTGAACACTTCATACACTAAAAACTATGTTGTCCTAAGATGAAATTGATGAGAAAACACAACTAGTTTATACATAAACCAATTCTACATAGTACATAATTAATAATCGATCATCACATGGGAACTTAATTCTATTGTCACTATTG
The DNA here is from genome assembly GCA_004837865.1 of Musa balbisiana. NCBI lineage: Eukaryota > Viridiplantae > Streptophyta > Magnoliopsida > Zingiberales > Musaceae > Musa > Musa balbisiana. The sequence continues at coordinate 16,967,990 of CM017188.1, read as the reverse complement.
GGAAACCTTAAAAAGTATCACATGTTTAGCAAAAAATAAAAATAAAAATTAGTTCTCAAAAGAAAGACATCGGATTGTCGTGTGATGACTGGAGTGAAAAACTCAAAACGATAAAAACTGTATTATGTGATTGAGACGTTATTATATATGGGAGATCGTATATCTCTTAAATCATAGATCTTAGTCTGTGGATGAAGGAGCTCTCACAAACTACTCTCTAGAGGTGATCAACACAACGGACGCAGTAACAACGCACCTCCTCACGTAGCGGGTTCTCTCGTGATCAAGCACCATCATGCAGTAGTAGACAAGAGAGGGGGCAGCCCTCTTGCTATTTTCTCACACCATGGAGAGGCTAATGGTTGAAGGAGAGATGGGGAAGAGGAGATAGGTGGCCAATGACTGTAGGGTCTAGCCTATGACTCATGAAGCCCCAACTCCTATTTATAGAGAGCACCTATTGCTAACCCTAATAGATTTATCTTAATGGGTATTGGATCCCCATTTACTAACCACTAACTTAATGGATAATGGATCCACATCCAATAACCACGCTAAGCTCTATTGGGTCTCACTCAATGAATCTATTAAAATAAGGGCTTATTAGATATATCATATCAAATCCTCTATTCTTTGCATTGTCCACCATGTGTGTGTGACCCTCTATACCCAATACCGAGTTGACCGTGAGTTGTACATGTTAGAACTCATTCTAACTCAGTGAATTATTATCATCATAATAATTTACTCAACTCATCGATTATGAATGTACTAGGCTACTATGCTATATCTCCAGACTGTATAGGGAGATCTAATCTATTGGACCTATCTGCCCTTAGTTATCGTATATCTATAATCCCTTATCTATCTAATATCCTAGATACTACATACTAGACATAGTGTTATTAGGCTCATATGTAATTGATTCAAGTCTCACTCTTATTGGATTCTCTCGGAGAACTCTCTCAATTCGAGTCATGCTTTTATTGGATTCTCTCAATTCAATTAACCCTAGCCAAAGATTTACTCGAGTAAGAATATATGAGATATCCCTCCCATGATACCGAGAGTGTATGATCCTCTATTGATACCTAATTACCTTTGTAAGGTTGGTTGTCATTCCCAATAACCATTTGTATTAGATCTGAAATCTTCATACTTATAAGTATGATATCAAAGAATGTAGTACTCAAACAAGGCATCTTTGGTGTCTTAAGTTTAAGGATCAAATACACAATTGAAATTACATAATCATTGTCGATGAGGGATTATTAACCATATAGTATTACATAAACAGATTATTCAGTAAACTCATTCTTCAATGAGCACTCGCACTATATCCTTAGTGTCTTCACATAAGTAGCTATGAGACCAACTATCTCAATTATATGGATAGGTATATAGTATACTAGTATGTCTAGTTATCTTAATGTCCCTCTTGAGTAACGTATGACTAGAAATATTTAGGATTTATATTTAAAGACAAATTAGTCTCATGATCTCATCATTATCCAACTCCAATTGTATAGATATAAGAACATCACAATATATATTCATCATATAATAAAAGTGAGAAAATGTTATTATTAATATTAACCAAAAGACATTTTACAGCATATCACATATGTCATCACTTACGTGATTGGCTTGTAGGGCACCTGTAACTAGCACAATGTTTGTCTTTCGATACCATAAAAAGATAGATTGATAATGGGTCTATTAGATGAATTAAATATTGCACTTTGTACCCCTCTAATAAGAACCCTGAAGCATATTTTGGGAGGGGACAAATGATATGAATATATTAATAACTAATCATCATCCGACAAATAAGTGTTATATGGAAGGAAAAGGTCTAGGTCACCCTCTGTACGTTTGCTTGCAAGGACAAAAATTTAAGGCAGGCTGTTTGAGGCTATCTCTCTCCTACCACCTACATGGATCAAATGCCATGTAGGTTAATTTTTGATATTACGTCAGGGGTCTCTCTTCCGAAAAAAAATACACACCAAGTATAAAGATCTTGTTAACTAATTTTAACATCGCAGGGATCAAATCGGAAAACTTTTTTCAACTTCGATCTTAGTACAAATAACGCCTTCAGAACTCGATACTTTTCATCTTAGAACCCTCTCAAATATTTTATATTTTCGAGTTTGAATCGTATCGGGTTAACTCAAACTTCATACTTTTACCTGATAACACGTGGTGAATTTATATGAGCAGGGTCCGTGAATTAGCAATGCTTGAATCAATTTATATAGATATAAAAAACTACCTATTTGCTATTTATTATGCGTTGTACGTCCTATATAATCCTCTATTCTGCTTCCTCCATCAGTAATCCGACTCATTACATATGCAGCCTCTTAATTTTTCTTCTTCTTTTCCTAATCGTCTGATTAAATTGATATATACGCCATCGTATTATTTAGTCCAACTAATAGAATACATTCGATGACAGACACCGGGAGCAGCTCATTTCAAAATAGTGACTCAGCTGCCTAATGATACCTCAGCCGAGTTAGGACTCCTAAATCTTTGGTTTAATATTATTATCATTCCAACACAGTTGTTGCTAATGGGAAATCCCAGAAAGAAAAAGGCGGTGAGAAGAGGACAAGGAAAAGAGAGCCCCCAATCACATCCCAAAGGGAGAAGAACCGATAGGAAAAGATAGACTTGAGGAATAAGCAAACCCAAAAAGCATCAAACCCCTTTCTCGCCGCAACCTTTCCCGTCCTTGTTGAAATGAGACGTAGGTACAGCTGACATCCACCGTCCGATCGGGGCTGATAACGGTCCAGATGATTCCGTGGATCCATCGGCTCGATTAATAAAGAGAATACAAGTCTCAAACCGACGTAAATCCGATAATTGTATAAAGACCGGCGTTGTTGAGCGATTCGTCTAGTTCTCTCCGTTCTTTCTTCTGGCTACGTTTCTTTTTAGTTCTTTTTCTCGTCGCTGATCGTTTCCCCTCTTAAACCCTAGGGCGAGATCTCTCTCGATCTCACTCTCTGGTCTCTTTCTTGGTAGGGTTTCGATGAACTAATCGATCGCCATGGCGGAGATGTCGAGCTTGCTTGAGATCTTCCAGGAGGGGGGAGCCGGCCCCAGGGATCTCGCCCACAGGCTCCGGTCCGAGTTGGCCAAGCCAGGTCTCGAGAGGTTCCTCGCCGTCCTCGATGCCGGAATCGCCGACTCCGGAGGCGGTCGCTTGGGGTTCCAGAGTTGGACGCCCGATCAGATCGCGGCCGTCCTGGCTGTCGCCAGGCTGATCGTCCCGGCCCTGCTCGGCACGTCAGGTCCGCCGTTGTTCTTCTTGTTCATTCACCCTTCCTCTCTCTGCTTTGTTGCTTCTGTTCTGTGTGATCTATTTTTCAATTGGTTTGGAAATCATCGTTCGCTTGGGGGTTTCCTTGAACAGTTGAGCAGGTGAGATCGGTAGCGTCGGCGATCGTGGCGAGGTCATTGAAGCTGGGCATCAGTTATTTGGAGAGATCGCAGTATGATGGCGATGATCTAAGCTTGGAGGTGCTTTTTAAGTCATACTGCTCCATTCATTTAGCGTCTGGACATTTGGCAAGACCAGACGTGTTTGGATTTGGCCTCTCTTTGAGCTTTGGGTTTGATTTCTTTTGTTGTTGTTGTTTTTTACCTCGTGCCTGTCTTTTTGATGTGTTTTATTTCATGTCTCAAGTTACTCTATGCTTTTGTGCTGCTGATATGGGGTGCTAGCGGCTTGCATCCGTGTATAAAACTATACTATAAATATTTACACAGTCACCCAGGTGTATGTAGGGTTAGAGTTATATTGCTCCTAGTGGAGCAAATAGCTTATTTTGCTCATATATATATATATATATATATACACGGGCTAGTTTAATGTGGAGATCAAGGCCCGCTCATAGCTGGTGAAGGCTCCAAGTCAGTCAGCAAAGTAGGATACTCAACCTTTGGTACCAAGTTGTTTCTCGCCTCAGCCTCAGCCTCCCAGTGGCCATAGTTTGGGTCCCTAGTGGATGTGTGGTTGTTTTTGACTCTTATAAGTTATAACACAATTGGGTCCAAATGACACCAAGAAATAGGATCTTGAATATTGACCCTTACAGGTCCCTGGTCTCCTCTCCAATGGATGGAGTATTATGGTTCTCGGTACATAGATGAATACAATAATAAAATAGTGATTTAAGTGTCAGTGTGCCATTACAAGTTATTGCATATCAATAATTGGTTGGATCGTTCCAGTACGGTTATTACTCGGATCCATGGGCAAGGCATTGAACCTTTAAATATTTGTACCATATGCGGCATGACCTCTTGCATGATCAGAGTGTCACAGCTTGTGTTTGGAGTATACTGCATTTTCTTTTTTCATTGCATGTGTGTTTTTTAAGTTCACTTTCCATTGGGAGTGTACTGCCTTTACTTTTGTGTGTGTGTTTTTCTTTCTTCTTTTTGAGGAGGACCAATACTAGTTTGGCAACTTGGAGAGAGAATCATGGCCGGTCACTCTCCATATGGTGACCTCACTCCGTAGATGAGTTTTTGGCTGCCTATAGAAAGAGACATCCCTGCTCAAGCTCAGTTATATGAGTCAAAGAACCTCATATTAGTCGACTGTTCATATATTTCTCTTTGCATTGGTTTGATTACTTTTGACTATCTTTGCATTGGTTTGACTATCTTAGAGTTAGTCAAGGAGGTTAAATAGAGTAGGATATGTGGTTGTCAGCTCATCCTCCTCAAGATCTTCTAAGTTGACATAATATTTCTCAAGAAAGAAGCTAGCAAAGAAATTATGTTATGATCGTGAACTTTACGTGGCTAAAGGGCTTTAGGAAACTCAAAATTTCCTGTAAATAAGACTTATGATTGCAAGTGAATAATGTATCTTGTTTAGTTTGTTGTACAGTCTTCCGCATTTGATTCAGTACATAGCAATTGCTTTGTTCTGTAACATAAATATCCATACCTTGCTATTAAGAGACAATTTTTATTGTAGATATCTGTAGAGTAGTGACATGTCAGGCTCTTATTGATTTAAGATCAGGAATACTTGATGGTGATTTGCCATTTCAGCGAGCGTGTTGGAATACTCTCCTTCATTAATGGTAGTTACCTACCTATTTTTAGTTAATTTGTCATTTTTTTAAAATATGGAAGGAAAGGAACAATAATAAGAAGGTAGTTGGAAAAAAGAAAAAGAAAAAGAGAACAATCTTTGAGAAAGAGAGAGACCAATGGATCCCTAGCTTAGTTGAAGAGCTAAACGGGAATGAACTGGTCTATGACTTCTTTGAGCCTATCACCTGTTCTAATTGTCGCATGGGCTTGGTCATTTATTATGAACAATTTGGTGGCTGGCTTTTGACTCATAAACAAGCGGAAGTGATTTGTCCGATGAATCCAATGTTACTCACATGTTATGTGACATGTTATACACGTAAGTCTTTTAGTCAAAGAAGCATATGTTATGTGGACCATGATCTTAGTTTAGTATTTTGCATGTCCTGCGCAATGCATGATGTGAAATTTAAGAGGAAATTGTTTGATGGGAATTATGGTGCCAATAAAACTAAGAGACAATAGGCCTAAGCCTCCTTTCAGCCTCATCCTTTATCATCCTCCCCTCCTCCTTACCTCTTCACCTGACTGGTACATGGCATACCACATGTACCAGTTCCTCCATAGGTGTCAGACTAAGACTTAGAACTTGTTTTGTAATACATTTTTATACAAGCACATTATTACTGCCAGGGTCTAAGCCTGGATAAAAATGTTGGCTCATCACTTCGCTTGACTAATATGGCTGGACAGAGCACCTTGCTGCGGCAAGTAGTATTAGGCACTTGACAATAATTGAAACTTATGGGAAAAATTAAATAAACATTTAAATGCTTGTGTTTGATCTCCAACCAGTGATTACAATAGGCGCTCGGGCGAGACGAGGCGAGGCCCGAGCACCTCGCTTCATTTTCAGACAGCGCGCTTCAAAGAAGCGTCACCTGGGCGCTCGCCCGAGCCCAAGCGTCGGGCGCTTCGGGCGAGCGTCTAGGTTAAACCAAGCGATCGAACTAGATTTTTAGGTCTGGTTGGTCTTCGGTGCTTTAGTTGGTTCAATCGAACCAACTAAATCACCGATATCAGGCTCCCTCTTGCGATATCCCTGACTTCCCCGACCCTAACACTCGCGATTTTGCCGCCGAGATTTTTTCTCCGTCATCGCTGCTCTCTGCTGCCACTGTCACTGTCACTACTTGCTGCTATCGTCACTACTCGCCGCTGCCACAATCGCTGCTCACCGACTGCTCGTCACTGCCACAATTGCTGCTCGTCGCTGTTATCGCCGCTCTCGCTGCCGCTCGCAGCTCCCACTATTGCTCGTTGCTCCCGCTCCTGCTCCCGCTCCCGCTCCAGCTACCGCTGTCACCTACTACCATTGTCATTGTCTCAGTAGCCTCAGTTTTCTCACACTCTTACTATACTATTAACAGTATACTGCTAACTGTATACTAATAATAGTATTTTTATTTATTAGATTAATAATATATTATTTTGATTTTAATACTATTAATTTTTATTTATTTAAAATTATTATTAGGTTTTCAGAATAAATGGCAAGTGTACAGAGCAACTCAATAGATTTGATGTAAAATTTTATTGTTTTAATTTTGGAGACTTTTTATTAATGTGACATTGTGATTTTGTACCCGATTTTCTTAATTTAATAACATATTTTTTTATTTAAATAATTATATTTATTAATTATATTATATTTTTATATTTTAGCGTCTCGTTTCGCTCGGGTGAGTGTTTAGCGTCTCGGACGTTTTTGTACCTTGACACCTTTTGGCGCCTGGCGCTTTTTAAATCACTATCTCCAACCTGCAACAGCATAATGTTAAAATCATAGTTATCTTATTTTAGTTGCTATAGAAGTCTGGACTCTGTTTCTGTATGATGTTGGACTTCCCATATTTTAACTTGTCTGGTTCTATAGTAACCTTCACAATAATTATGTATAAATCTTATTCTAGTAAATATGTGTTGTTGCCCAGATACTTGATTCTGCTTTTTTTCACTTTGTAGGATGGCTTTGCCTTGTTGTTGGAGTTAATGTTGGGTGGCAGAATTTCTACAGAATATGATATTCAACATCATGGTCTATTAAGCACTTATCTCGAGCAGATATCAGTTATCCCATTCAGACCATGTACTGTGGACTACGACATCCATCCTATATGCCATCAGCAAGGTATTGACTCTACCATGTGCAACTTGTCATCACATTCATTTATGTCTGTTGTCCATTGTTCTGTTCTGACATCTGAGTGGAGTTTATTTTTTTTGTATAAGATTTTGATTGCTTGAAGGACAGACATCTAGTGGAGAATATCCTGGTAACTTTATCTTCGGAGTCTGTCCAACTAGAATCTGTTGCTACTCAGTTTACTGTATCAGTAGACCCACAAACTTCAAACAGGAATATATCTGTAGCATTGCACTCAGCTGTCATTGACTCGAAATGTTTGCCTCGCCTCCTTATGCTATGTAAAAGGCTGCTAGATCCACCACTTTCCTTGTGTGAACAGAAGAACGATATGAATTTTACCTTGAGACTGTCTTTTAGTCGACGAATATTGAAGTTTCTTCGGGATCTTGTCAAGGAGGTTCCTTATGGTGCATGTGATGTTGATTTGTTGCATTCTGTCACAAGATATGCTGACAAACTACCAACCTTGTTCAAATTAAAGTTTGATTTTCTCAGTGGCAATTTGGGTTATAAAGAGAGCAAATATGGGGGCCTTCTGTTGGAAATGTTTGAAGAGTTTCTTCAGTTTGGTAAAATTGTCTTCTATGACAGTAGCATCTTTCGCAATATCCAAGCATGTATGATTGCTTCCATGATGGGCATTTTGGGCTATGAAGTCTGGAGGTATGATAGATCAAGCTCTTCTCCAAGCCCACCACTAGTTTACTCTCCACAAGTTGTTCTTTGTCTGTTGAAATTCCTCAACGATGCTAAGAGCTGGGCATCTCCTGCTCATGACATGAAGATAAATTTGGATGTAGGTTTCACTGACCATTCATGTGAATCTGAGGCTAGTGGTCCTTCATGCCATGTTCGTGATGAGAAGATTCTTTTGCTTAGAAGGCATACATTTGAGGAACTTTTGAACATAATATTTCCACAGTCAGAAAAATGGATGGATAACTTAGTGCATCTCATGTCTTTCCTCCATTCTGAAGGTGTAAAATCAACTCTCATTGAAAAATCACGTTTGAGTTCCACAAAGCCAGTTGTTGCTTCAGATTTGGAAATTGTAACTACTCATGAAGAAGAAGCGATCTTTGGGAACCTCTTCTCTGAACCTACCAAGCCTGTTGGTTCAGCAGATGGTCATGATCAACCAACAGCTGCAGTTACCAGTACAGTCAATTCTGATCTGTCTTTACAAGCAGTATCTGAGTTGTTGAGCTTTATGAAAGTGTGTATTTTTTCTCCGGAATGGTGTTGCTCAGTGTTTGAGGATGCCTGCAGAAAGGTTGATAAGAATCATATAGAACAGCTACTTTCACTACTAGATTGCTACTCATATTTGTCTGATGGAAGGAATGAAAACTCGCCCGTGTTGGGTTCTCATTTGAATGTACCATATGTAAGTGGAATATGCTTTGAACTTCTGCAAAATCTTGTGGTTTGTCATGCTTTATCAGGTCCTCTTAAGGAACACCTCGTTGACCAAGTTCTGAAGGTTGAAGATGGTAACTACGTCTATGGTCAACATAGCCTTACTCTGTTAGCTCATGCTCTTATTCTGCGGGATGATTTGGATCATGGTCATATAATAAAGAAGATCTACGAGGGATATGTTAATTTCATTTTACAGAAGGCAAGGGATGTCTGCTGCAAATGCCCCGAATCCAGTGATATCCTTGGGAGTTTACCATCTGCTTTCCACTTGGAAATTGTATTGATGGCTTTCCATCTGTCAAATGATTCTGAAAAAGCTTCTCTGGCAAATTTTCTTTTTAGTTCACTCAGAAAAGTAGATACACCTCCATCGGGTTGCAGTGTGAAGCATTTATCTTGGTGGGGTTTAATAGTTTCAAGGCTCCTTTTGATATTGTGCCACATAATATTGTATCCATCTACTTGCCCGTCGTGGTTGCTATTCAGGTTGAGATCTAGGATGAGGGAAATCCCATCAAAGGCATGCCATTCCAATTCACCAAGTAACCACCTCTCAACTTGGGCATCAACTACTGTGGAGAGTCTGCTTGGTAATTCCATTAATGGGGTTCCAACAGTCAGCTCGTTGCTGCCTCTGCTGATTGATGTTGCCAACCTTCCTGCTGCATACTATAGAGATGAGACCACCCAACAGCTGTTGGGCTTGAACTGGACTGAGTTGATTTCTAAATTTTCATGGATTCTTAATTTTTGGATTGGTAAGAAGGTGGAATCAGTAGACCAGTTGATACTTGAACGGTATATCTTTTCACTCTGCTGGGGTGCAGTCTCAACAAAATTACTGGGTCCAAGTAATACATGGCTTCAAGGGCACAATTGGAAGGATCTTAACATATTAGATGTCAAGTCCTTCTTGAACTTTGGTCTCATTTTGGTGAATGAAAGTGTTGATATTTGGAAGGATGTTGATTTTTCGGAGATCATCTGTGATATTCTTGATCAGATATGCTCTGAGCAGTTACTAGATGTTTCATCATTGCAAAATTGGGATTTTCTCAGGAAAGGTGCATGGATTTCTCTTGTGCTTTCTCTTCTTAATGCTGGTCTTATGAGTTATTCCATGGGAAATGTAGCTTGTAGACATGATCATCTATCAATTCATCACTCTGGATCAAGTGGATTATCTTATATTGGGGAAAACATAATTCTTAAAATTTTTCAAGGCAGCAAAGCTGCATGGCTTATCAATGCACTGACATCTATTCTAAAGATGTACTTGCAAATTCTTGATAGAGCTATCATATGCACCCTTGATCACAAACGTTTTTTTGAAGATGTGTTCTCTCCACTTTTATTAGCTAAACACTCTTGTTTTGAGAAATCCAAGCAGGATATTCTTTTGGAGAAGAGTGGTTGCAGTCTTTCGCACTTGGAATCTATATACGGACTCTTGGCAAAACTGGATGAAATTGCAGAGGAAGTAGACACTGGAAGCATAAAGGGTAATATTATGAGGTGCTTACTGCATGGTTTTCCATCAAATTCAGATTATTCTGATGGTGCCATTCTTTCTTGTGTTCTTACTATAAAAGAGATCATATGCTTTTTGGATGAGTATCTCAAAGTCAAAGATACAGGAGGAAGAGTTCAAATAGGTTCTGAGATTATTTGTCAGCTTCTGGAGACAATAATGGCAGTAAAATCTGATAGAATATTCCAATGCATCCATGAAAAATGTGATTCTATTTGTGATAGTCTAATTGGTCAGAAAGAATTTCTAGGCTATCAAGATTTATTTGTTCTGAAGCAGTTGGAAGGTTTTCTGGCAAGTGTTAATTCCAGAGAGGTGTTGGGCAGTGGCCTGCAAGAAATGCTCATTGACATTTTTGTTGATTTTATTGATGGTATCAGAAGAGACAACTCCAAGAAACAACTCTTTGACTTTTACTTGGGCTCTGATGAAGATGTCCCTGTAAAAGCTAAGGATCTCTTCAATCAGCAGCATAGCAATTTGTTGGTTCTTATCAATTCGTTGGATAACTGTCACACTGAGACAGTTAATTTGAAGGTTTTGAACCTATTTATTGATCTTTTGTCTTGTGGGCTTTGCTCTAGTCTCAAACAGCAAATCCGGAAGAAATTGATTGACATGGACTTGTTAAACCTATCACATTGGTTAGAGAAAAGGCTCCTAGGAATGATGACAGAATCTACTGCTGGTTGTATGATTGCAAAAGGAAGTTCCTCTATACTCAGAGAGTCAACTATTAACTTTCTTATACGTCTTGTATCTCAGCCATGTGAAATATTGGCTAGAGAACTTTATGGTCGACTTGTTGAAGCGCTTCTTATCCCACTTGATAAAGCATTTATGTTTTTTGATGTTCAGATTGCTAAAGCTTACTTCAACTTTGTCATTCAGCTTTCGAATGCTGAACCCTCCTTAATGAATCAACTCTTTGAGAAGACCATCATGTTAATGGAGAAATTGGTGGGTGAAGAGGGCTTACTTCATGGATTAAAGTTCCTCTTTGGCTTCATCAATGCTCTAGAGCTTAAGACGAAGGCAGATTATCCAAACTCCAGGGAGCTCAAAGCACATCTAGCTTCTGGTTCCCTTACGAAATCATTATTTAGTGTCAGCACCCGAGGTAGGCTTGCTGCTGGAGAAGGAGATAGAGTGGTCATATATGATGTTGGACAACTAATTGGACAGCCTACAGTTGCACCTGTAATTGCAGACAAGACAAATCTCAAGTCACTATCTAAGAACATAGTTCGTTTTGAAATAGTTCATTTGATTTTCAATCCTATAGCTGATACTTATCTTGCTGTAGCTGGATTTGAGGACTGCCAAGTGCTTACTGTAAATCCTCGTGGTGAGGTTACTGATCGGCTTGCCATAGAACTTGCTTTACAAGGTGCTTATATTCGTCGAGTGGATTGGGTTCCTGGTTCTCAGGTTCAGCTAATGGTAGTCACAAACATGTTTGTGAAGATATATGACCTATCACAAGATAACATAAGTCCCAAGCACTACTTCACACTTTTCCTACCAATCAAGAAAATAGTAGTGCATCAATTGACTGTGATGCAACTTCTGCAGATGAAGATGATGATGATGGCACATCAGATGGTGAATTTGGCAGTATAGACAAGGATGAGGAAGAGGACAATAATAGTGAAAGAGCTTTGGCCTCCAAAGTATGCACATTCACTTCCAGTGGTAGTAACTTCATGGAACAACATTGGTACTTTTGTTATACTTGTGATCTAACTGTTTCGAAGGGCTGTTGTTCGATATGTGCGAAAGTGTGTCACCGTGGCCATCGTGTTGTCTATTCTCGATCGAGTCGGTTTTTCTGTGATTGTGGTGCAGGCGGTGTCAGGGGAAGCAGTTGCCAGTGTTTGAAGCCACGGAAATTCACTGGGGACAACAATGTACCACCTCATAGTGTTAGTAATCTCCAGGCATTGTTGCCTTATCCTGCAGATGGTGATCAGGGAGCAGATAGTGATTCTGATTTGGATGATGATGTTTTTGTGGATACTGATAATTCCTTTATGTTGTCAGTTTCCAAAAATGTGCTAGATGAATTACCTGTACTACTTGGTAGACTTGATGTAGAAGGTAGGCTTCTTGAATTATGCGATAAACTTCTTCCTACTGTAACCAGCCGGAGAGAATTGAACCTTTCAAAAGATAAGAAGGTAATTCTTGGTGATAGTAAGGTGCTGTCTTATAATATTGATCTTTTTCATCTGAAGAAGGCTTACAAAAGTGGGTCTCTAGAGCTTAAGACGAAGGCAGATTATCCAAACTCCAGGGAGCTCAAAGCACATCTAGCTTCTGGTTCCCTTACGAAATCATTATTTAGTGTCAGCACCCGAGGTAGGCTTGCTGCTGGAGAAGGAGATAGAGTGGTCATATATGATGTTGGACAACTAATTGGACAGCCTACAGTTGCACCTGTAATTGCAGACAAGACAAATCTCAAGTCACTATCTAAGAACATAGTTCGTTTTGAAATAGTTCATTTGATTTTCAATCCTATAGCTGATACTTATCTTGCTGTAGCTGGATTTGAGGACTGCCAAGTGCTTACTGTAAATCCTCGTGGTGAGGTTACTGATCGGCTTGCCATAGAACTTGCTTTACAAGGTGCTTATATTCGTCGAGTGGATTGGGTTCCTGGTTCTCAGGTTCAGCTAATGGTAGTCACAAACATGTTTGTGAAGATATATGACCTATCACAAGATAACATAAGTCCCAAGCACTACTTCACACTTTCTAATGATGTGATTGTGGATGCTACACTTGTCCCAGCTTCCATGGGTAAAGCATTTCTGCTTGTTTTGTCAGAAGCTGGCCACTTATTTAGACTAGAAGTGTCAATGGAGGGTGATGTTGGGGCAAAAATGTTGACAGACATTATAAGGGTTCAGGACAAGGAAATTCAGGTAAAAGGTCTCTCATTGCATTTCTCTTCGACTTACAGATTGCTATTCTTGTCCTACCAAGATGGCACTACCTTGATGGGAAGATTGGATTCTAATGCAACTAGTCTAATTGAGTTATCACATGTTTTTGAAAATGATCAAGAGAGTAAAGTTAGGCCCGCTGGGCTGCATCACTGGAAAGAATTATTTGCTGGTAGTGGACTTTTTGTTTGTCTGTCAAGTCATAAATCAAATGGTGCATTAGCAGTATCTTTGGGTCCCAATGAAATGTTTGCACAGAACATGAAATATGGTGCTGGCTTATCTTTGCCTTTGGTCGGTGTTGCTGCCTATAAGCCTTTGTCAAAAGATAAAACTCATTGTCTTGTTTTACAAGATGATGGCAGCCTTCAGATTTACTCTCATGTGCCCACAGGAGTTGATACAGTAGCCAATGTGAGTTCAGAACAAACAAAAAAGCTGGGATCCAGCATCCTTAACAACAAAGCTTATGCTGGTGTGAACCCAGATTTTCCTCTTGATTTTTTTGAGAAGACTATGTGCATCACAGGAGATGTGAAATTTAACAGTGATGCTATCAAAAATGGTGATTCTGAAGGTATTAGGCAAAGACTGGCATCAGATGATGGATTTTTGGAGAGCCCGAGTTCTTCAGGATTTAAGGTATGATGATTCTAAATTTAATAATTAGGGCTATCATTGCTTATTATTGGTCAAAACACATGGTGTGATTGAACTTTTTGTTTTTGTTAGTTGTGGCATCTACCTCCAGGATCATGTCCTATGCATACCCCAGCAAAGAGTACTCTCAGTTTTTTTATTAGATCACAAATACATGCTTACTTTTGGTATCATTGATAAGGTGGCATTGGATGTTTCTTAGGCTTATTATTATTTTCTAGTACTGCACATTCTCACAATGTCAATTAATAATTTGTCAGAAGTAATTTTTCTTCCATGCAACACTGAATTTGTTTTGCTTCCTTTTGTCCTTGATTAGTGCTTAAAGTTTCTGCCTTATATATATGTCTTTTACAGGTGACTGTATCAAATTCAAATCCTGATATTGTTATGGTAGGCTGTCGTGTACAAGTTGGTAATACATCAGCAAGTCATATTCCTTCTGAGGTAACAATTTTCCAAAGAATAATTAAGCTTGATGAGGGCATGCGGTCCTGGTACGACATTCCTTTCACAGTTGCTGAATCCCTTCTTGCTGATGAAGAGTTCACAATCACTGTTGGTAGAACTTTTGATGGTTCAACCATGCCTAGAATAGATTCTTTGGAAGTTTATGGTCGAGCTAAGGATGAATTTGGTTGGAAAGAGAAAATGGATGCTGTGCTGGATATGGAAGTGCATGATGTTGGTGGTGCTTCTGGTGCTTCAGGGGCTGGGAAAAAACGGCGGACATCACAATCCGCTCCTATTCAGGAACAAGTTTTGGCTGATGCTATCAAACTTCTGTCGAAAATTTATTCTTTTTTCAGGTCACAGAAATCTACTGAGATTGAGGATGCAGATGTTGAGCTTAGTAAGCTTAAATGCAGGATTTTACTGGAAACCATATTTCAGAGTGACCGAGAACCATTGTTACAGTCTGCAGCATGCCGTATTCTTCAGGCTGTGTTTCCGAAGAAGGAAATTTACTATAAGGTAACTGCCATATTCTTAAATATGTATGTTTATCTCATTCTTTATTTCCTGATCTAATATGATGATTTTCTCAGGTGAAAGACACTATGCGCCTCCTGGGAGCAGTGAGATCTTTCCCTACTCTTATATCAAGAATAGGTGTAGGAGGTCCTGCAGCTGCTTGGGTGATCAAAGAGTTTACTTCACAGATGCATGCAGTGTCAAAAATTGCACTACATCGAAGATCCAACATGGCTATATTCCTCGAGACTCATGGTACTTTCATAACATACTCTATTACTGGTAAATGCTTAAAGATATAACTAGAAAGAATGCACTGCACTCTACATAATCTCCTTTCTGAAATTTTATTGGCAAAAAAGTATAGGCATGCATGTGTTTGGAATATCTTTTTGAGAAACAATTGTAAATAGCTCTTGGTTCAGTTGATAGAGAAGCATGTCGGAGTGTGCATATATGATATTTGTATTTATTGTGCTTATTAAACTGCAGTGTGTGTTCTGCAGTTCATATTCTGTTTTACTTGATAACATGTGGATGGGTAATTTGTAATGAATCTTTAATTGTTGTTACTCAAGTTCTCCAAGTTGATCTTGGACTAAAATACCACCATATTTCAAGGAGCATAAAAATGGTTGTAGATGTATTTGGGCTCAAAATATGTCATCCATATTAATCCTGTGCCATGAATCAATCTGACCCCAACAAGGTGATTTAAGTGTGTGGAGTTTTGTTAATTCATGTGCTTTACCATTGTTGTCTCCCACCCCAATGAATAAATAATAGGTCTGTGGGCATAGCATTTGGTTGTCATAAGTTGCAATTTTATTGTGGATGTTATTATTGATGTTGTCTATATAGGTTCAGAGGTGGTTGATGGATTGATTCAAGTTCTGTGGGCAATTCTGGACTTGGAACGGCCAGAAACACATACAATAAACAGCATCATAATTCCTTCAGTGGAACTTATATACAGTTATGCTGAATGCCTGGCTTTGCAAGGAAATCAAACTCACTCTGTTGCACCTGCTGTTGGATTACTCAAGAAACTTCTTTTTGCACCTTATGAGGCTGTCCAGACATCGAGCAGGTTCTGTTTGAATATAGGTTGATTAATATTTTAGTTGATTGCTTGGAGTAATTATGAATTGTTGACTAATTCTATTGTTGATTTGCTGATTCAGTTTGGCTATATCATCACGGTTGCTTCAAGTTCCTTTTCCAAAGCAGACAATGTTAGCTTCTGATGATCCTGCAGAAAATCCTGTTACAACAAAGGTCTCTTCAGATGTGAATACGGCGAGTGGGAATGCCCAAGTTATGATCGAAGAAGATTCTACTATATCATCGGTACAATATTGTTGTGATGGTTGTTCAACTGTTCCTATACTTAGGCGCAGATGGCATTGCAACGTTTGCCCAGATTTTGATTTGTGTGAACCATGCTATGAAGTTCTAGATGCAGATCAGCTCCCTCCACCACATTCTCGAGACCACCCAATGTCAGCTATACCCATTGATATTGACTCTATTGCCAGTGATGGTAATGAAATTCATTTCTCAATGGATGAGTTGAGTGATGCAAGCTTGACACCGGTTGCAACTGAGATAAGCATGCAGAACCCATCTTCATCGATTCATGTATTGGACACCAATGAGAGTGGAGACTTTGCTGGCTCTTTGTCTGACCACACAATAGTTTCTATTTCTGCGACGCAGCGTGCTTTGAACTCTCTGCTACTTCGTCACTTGATTGCAGAGCTCAAGGGTTGGATGGAGACAACATCTGGTTTTCGTGCTATTCCTGTTATGCAGCTTTTTTATAGACTATCATCTGCAGTAGGTGGGCCTTTTATGGATAGTTCTAAGCCTGAAAACTTAGACTTGGAAAATTTTGTGAAATGGTTACTTGACGAGATTAACCTCAACAAACCATTTGCAGCTAAAACACGTTCTTCTTTTGGTGAGGTTGCCATCCTTGTCTTCATGTTCTTTACTCTGATGCTTCGGAATTGGCACCAGCCTGGGAGTGACAGTTCTCAGTCGAAACCAAGTGGTAATGCAGATTTACAAGATAAAGGTTTTGTCCCGATGCCATTATCATCTCCTACTGCTTCATCCTCGAATGATGATGCAGAGAGGAGTGAATTTACCATGCAACTTATTCGAGCTTGTTCATTTCTTCGACAACAGTCTTTTTTGAATTATTTGATGGACATACTGCAGCAGCTTGTCAACATATTCAAGTCATCATCAGTAAATATTGAAAGTGGTCTATCAGCTGGTTCTGGTTGTGGTTCTCTTTTGACTATCCGGAGAGAGCTACCTGCTGGAAATTTCACTCCTTTCTTTTCAGATTCTTATGCTAAATCCCACTGCACTGATATGTTCATGGACTACCACAAGTTGTTGCTTGAGAACACTTTTAGGCTGGTGTATAGTTTAGTACGTCCAGAAAAGCAAGAGAAGTCGGCAGAAAAGGATAAAACATACAAGACAAATGCTGGCAAGGACTTGAAGCTGGATGGGTTTCAGGATGTCCTCTGCAGCTATATCAGTAATCCACATACAACATTTGTCCGAAGATATGCTAGAAGGCTATTACTTCATTTATGTGGCAGCAAAACTCAATATTATAACATAAGAGATTCATGGCAGTTCTCAAATGAAGTGAAGAGGTTGCATAAACTAATTAATAAATCTGAAGGTTTTGAAAATCCAGTTCCATATGAGAGAAATGTTAAGCTTGTCAAGTGCTTGTCTGCTATGTCTGAAGTGGCTACAGCGAGACCCAAGAATTGGCAGAAGTACTGTTCAAAACACTTAGAACTTCTTCCATTTCTGTTGAATCGAGTATTTAACTTTGGTGAAGAATCTGTTATTCAAACTCTTAAGCTTTTGAACTTGGCCTTTTACACTGGAAAGGATATGGGCCATGGTTTACAGAGAACAGGGGCAGATGCATCAGCTTCATCTACTCGATTGCAATCTTCAGATTCAAAAAAGAAGAGAAAAGGTGAGGATACAGCTGAAAATGGTTCTGAAAAGACTTGTCTAGACATGGAACAAGCTGTTGAAATCTTCAGTACCAAGGATGGTCAGCTTCTGAGGAAATTTATTGATTCCTTCCTACTGGAATGGAATTCATCAAGTGTTCGTCATGAAGCTAAGAATGTGCTATATGGACTTTGGCATCATGGTAAACAATCATTTCAGGAGGGATTGCTAACCGCCCTTTTAGAGAAATTAAAACAATTGCCTTTATATGGCCAGAACATTTTGGAGTACACTGAACTAATGGCATGGCTGCTGGGAAAAATGCCTGATAGCAGCATCAAGCAGTATGAGACCGAACTTGTGAATCGATGCTTGACATCTGATGTCATAAGTTGCATATTTGAGACTCTTCAATCTCAAAATGAGCTTTTGGCAAACCATCCAAATTCTCGGATCTATAGCACACTAAGTAGCTTGGTAGAATTTGACGGTTACTATCTCGAAAGTGAGCCATGTGTAACCTGTAGCTGTCCAGAGGTGCCATACAGCAGGATGAAGCTTGAAAGCTTGAAATCTGAGTCAAAGTTTACTGACAACCGCATAATAGTGAAATGCACTGGAAGCTATACGATTCAGTCAGTTACAATGAATGTTCATGATTCTCGTAAGTCAAAGTCGGTTAAAATTCTGAACTTGTACTACAACAACAGACCTGTATCTGATCTTTCAGAACTGAAGAATAATTGGTCTCTGTGGAAGCGTGCAAAAAGCTGCCATCTTGCTTTTAACCAAACAGAATTAAAAGTTGAATTTCCCATTCCAATTGCTGCTTGCAATTTCATGATCGAGTTGGATTCCTTTTATGAAAATCTGCAAGCTTCTTCCCTTGAGTCATTGCAGTGCCCCAGGTGTAGCCGGGCCGTAACTGATAAGCATGGAATCTGTAGCAATTGCCATGAAAATGCATATCAGTGCAGACAATGCCGGAATATTAATTATGAAAATTTGGATTCTTTTCTTTGCAATGAGTGTGGATACAGTAAATATGGCCGTTTTGAGTTCAATTTCATGGCAAAGCCTAGTTTTTCATTTGACAACATGGAAAACGATGAGGATATGAGAAAAGGATTGGCAGCTATTGAGTCAGAATCGGAGAATGCCCATAGGCGATACCAGCAGCTTTTGGGGTTCAAGAAGCCTCTGCTTAAACTGGTATCGAGCATAGGTGAAAATGAACTTGATTCGCAGCAGAAGGATAGTGTCCAACAAATGATGGTGTCTTTGCCTGGACCATCATGTAAAGTAAATCGGAAAATTGCCCTTCTAGGTGTTTTGTATGGTGAGAAATGCAAAGCAGCTTTTGATTCTGTCAGTAAAAGCGTCCAGACTTTGCAGGGACTTCGACGGGTAGTGATGACATATCTACAACAGAAGAATTCTGATGATGCCATGGATTCATCAAGATTTGCAGTTCCGAGATCACCCAATAATTGTTATGGCTGTGCAATTACATTTGTTACTCAGTGTCTGGAGTTATTACAAGTACTGTCAAAGAATGCAAAATGCAAAAAGCAACTTGTTGCTGCTGGCATCTTATCAGAGTTGTTCGAAAACAACATTCATCAGGGCCCTAAAACAGCTCGTGTTCAGGCTAGGACTGTTCTTTGTGCTTTGTCTGAAGGTGATGCAGATGCAGTCTCTGAGTTGAACACTTTGATAAAGAACAAAGTGATTTATTGTTTGGAACACCACCGTTCCATTGATGTTGCACTGGCCACACGTGAAGAACTACTGCTGCTTTCTGAGACCTGTGCTCTTGTAGATGAGTTCTGGGAAGCAAGACTTCGTGTTGCTTTCCAGCTTTTATTCTCTTCCATCAAATTGGGTGCAAAACATCCAGCCATTTCAGAGCACATAATCCTTCCTTGCTTGAGGATAATTTCGCAGGCATGTACTCCACCCAGATCTGATGCTGCAGATAAAGAACAAGGGACAGGAAAATCTAGTATTTTGCAATCAAAGAATGAACATAGTGCAAAGCCATCTGCATCTCCAAACAGTCTTCCTACTGCTAGTAAACCAACGGAATTCATGGAAAAACATTGGGATGGTGTCCGAAAGGGTCAGGATATACCATTGTTGAGCTACTCAGAGTGGGAAAGGGGTGCATCATATCTTGATTTTGTCAGGAGACAGTACAAGGTATCACAGACAATCAAAAGTACTGCACAGAGAATTCGCCAGGATCCACAGAAAAATGATTATCTGGCTCTAAAATATGCTCTTAAATGGAAACGCCATGCTTGTAGAGGAGCAACTAAAAGTGACATCTCTTCATTTGCTCTGGGATCTTGGGTCTCAGAGTTGATTCTAAGTGCTTGTTCACAGTCTATAAGGTCTGAAGTGTGCACCCTTGTTAGTTTACTGTGCCCTCAAAATTCCTCTAGAAGTTTCCAGTTATTAAATCTACTCATGTCATTGCTTCCGGCTACTCTCTCTGTTGGTGAAAGTGCTGCAGAATATTTTGAACTCTTCTTTAAGATGATTGATTCTGAGGCTGCACGCCTATACTTAACCGTGAAGGGATGCCTGACTACCGAATGCAGATTAATAACTCGGGAAGTCCATAATATTGAGTCTCAGGAAAGGAGCTTAAGCATTGATGTATCACAGGGATTCATACTTCATAAGCTTGTTGAGCTTCTTGCCAAGTTTCTTGAGGTACCAAATATTCGAGTAAGGTATGTATGATTCTTACTTTTAGTCTTAATTGTTTGTTACCAATTTGTTTTCGATTTATAGATGTTCTTATTGTTGATGACAGATTTATGCAAGATGAGTTGGTATCTGAAATGCTGGAAGCTCTTTTTGTCATACGAGGTCTGATAGTGCAAAAGACAAAACTAATTAGTGACTGTAATCGCCTCCTGAAAGAGCTTCTAGATGGTCTTCTGCTAGAGAGCACTGAAAACAAATGGAAGTTCATACGCGCTTGTATATCAGGTCTACAGAATCATGGAAGGAAACGGAAGTGTCGGACTTTGCTGGTATCACACTATCTATATGTTCTCTTGTATACTCTTTAGAAATAGCAGAGGCTATTTCTATTGCTTGGGTAGTAAATGAGCAGCCTTACCATGGTGCCGATAGTTACCCTGTAAAAGTATAATAAAACCTTGAAGACCAAATTTTATCTGAATAATAAACCCTTTAAATGAATAGTTCTATTATGAAGTTCAAAATGCAATCTATCCAGTAATTTATAAAGAAAGATTTTCTTATTAGTTAACTTTATTATGCAGTTTATATTGGAGCAACTCTGCAATATGATATGTCCATCAAAGCCAGAGCCTGTGTATCTTCTGATTCTCAACAAAGCTCACACTCAAGAAGAGTTCATCAGGGGGTCTATGACAAAGAATCCTTATTCCAGTACTGAGATTGGTCCACTCATGCGGGATGTCAAAAATAAAATCTGTCACCAGCTGGACTTATTAGGTTTATTAGCAGACGATTATGGCATGGAATTACTGGTTGCTGGCAATATAATTTCTCTTGATTTAAGCATCTCTCAAGTGTATGAGCAGGTGTGGAAAAAATATTACAACCAAACGCAGAATTCATTGTCAAGTACAGTTGCACCATCTTCTGCTGGATTAACATCAACAAGAGATTGTCCTCCAATGACAGTGACATACAGGCTGCAGGTTGGTTATAATACTTTTGTTGTGTCTACTATAAGTATGTTGCTTTAACTCTTTAACGTCAGTCTGGCTATTGATATATAGATGTGTTCATATGTATTGCAAAATTTGATCATTATTAAAATAATTCTTGTTTTCCAGGGACTAGATGGTGAAGCTACTGAACCAATGATCAAAGAACTGGAAGAGGAAAGGGAAGAATCACAAGATCCTGAAGTTGAGTTCGCGATAGCAGGAGCTGTCCGGGAATGCGGAGGTCTTGAGATTATTCTAAGCATGATCCAGGTAGCTGTTGTTTAACTAGTATGACTGGTAACCTTAAACAGGAAAAAAAAGACTATGCAAGGTCTATAACTGGATTGATACATAGATCTTGTTGTTGCTTTAGATAAACTCACTGGGGGAATCTAACATCCACTTCGTGTACACCAGTGAGAAACAAAGTGCTTTGAAGCCATTAGTATTTTGTTGGATTGGTTCATTATATACTCTACTATATTAGCCCCTAGTAGTTTTTGTTGGTTTAGTAGTTATATTGGTAATAGTCCATGTTGATTGTGATACATGTTCATTTGTTTCTGTATATCACCTCAGATCCTTATTGCCGCCTTATTTTTTTGATTTTTTCTGCAGCGATTGCATGACGATGAGTTGAAATCAAACCAAGAAGAGTTAGGCCTGACACTCAACCTTCTCATGTATTGCTGCAAGATAAGAGAGAATCGACGAGCCTTATTACAATTAGGGGCTCTAGGTTTGCTGCTCGAGACAGCAAGGCGTGCCTTCTCTGTTGATGCCTTTGAACCAGCTGAAGGCATCCTTCTTATTGTAGAGAGCTTGACAATGGAAGCTAATGAGAGTGACATTGGCATTAACCAAAGTGTATTTACTGTTACTAATGAAAAGAGTGGTGCTGGTGACCAAGCCAAGAAAATCATTCTCATGTTTCTGGAAAGATTATGCCATCCTTTGGGCACCAAAAAATCAACCAAGCAGCAGCGGAATGATGAAATGGTGGCAAGGATCTTGCCATACTTGACCTATGGGGAACCAGCTGCTATGGAAGCTCTAATCCAACATTTTGACCCTTACTTGCAAAACTGGAGTGATTTTGATCATTTGCAAAAACAATACCAGGATAATCCGAAGGATGAGAGTTTGGCTCATCAAGCAGCTAAGCAAAGATCTGCCTTAGAAAACTTTGTGCGGGTGTCAGAGTCACTTAAGACGAGTTCCTGTGGCGAGAGGATAAAGGACATTATACTTGGCAAGGGAATTATTGGCCTTGCTGTTAAGCACCTAAGAGAAAGCTTTGCAGTTGCCAGCCAGGCTGAGTTCAGGTCAAGTGCAGAATGGGCATCTGGTTTGAAATTGCCATCAATTCCATTGATCTTGTCTATGCTGAGGGGCCTGTCGAAGGGCCATTTGGCTACACAGAGTTGCATCGATGAGGAAGGAATTCTACCACTGTTGCATGCTTTGGAAGGCGTTCCTGGTGAAAATGAAATTGGTGCAAGAGCTGAGAATTTGTTGGACACACTGGCTGACAAAGAGAATCATGGTGATGGCTTCTTAGGGGAAAAGATACAAAAGTTGAGACATGCTACTAGGGATGAAATGCGTCGCCGTGCTCTGAGGAAAAGAGAACAGTTACTTAAGGTTAAAACATTCTTTTTCCATCCTTTTTGTTTAATACTGTTCAGTTGTTGCTTTCCCAGATCTTTAGTTCAAATGTGCTACTTCAAATTAACACAATGTGACTAATCCGCTTTTTCTGCTATCTTAATTTGTTCTAGGCGCTGGGAATGCACCAAGAATTTGCAATGGATGGGGCTGAACGTATTGTTGTTGCCCAGCCGGTGATTGAAGGATTAGAAGATGTGGAAGAAGAGGATGGGCTGGCTTGCATGGTATGTCGGGAGGGCTATACACTGAGGCCTAACGATATGCTGGGTGTCTATTCTTACAGCAAGAGGGTGAACCTGGGTGCAACAAGTTCAGCCAGTGCACGTGGGGACTATGTATATACGACTGTCAGTCATTTTAATGTCATTCATTTTCAGTGCCATCTGGAGGCGAAACGAGCTGATGCTATGCTTAAAACTCCCAAAAAAGAATGGGAAGGTGCTACATTGAGAAACAATGAGACCTTATGTAATTGCATCTTCCCTCTCAGGGGACCATCCGTACCTCTTGCACAGTATGTCCGATGTGTCGATCAGTACTGGGACAACCTCAATGCCCTTGGACGAGCAGATGGTAGTCGGCTACGGCTGCTTACATACGACATTGTTCTGGTACGAAAAATTTCTTATTTTCAGATTTAATGTGCAGTGTCTAATCTAGAATTGTGGTCATCAGAGGTGCAAATGTTAACCACTTAAAATTTCCTTTGGTTGAAACACCGCTGATGCTTAGATTGATTATGGACAAAATGATTTATTCTTTGGAAAAACTATCCTGATCTTCAAACCATAGATTTACATTTCACCCAGACCGGTAGGCACTGGGCAGTATATACCGGTCTGACATCTTAGTGGGTTGCAAACTGCCTTATTTTAGACAGTTCAGTCCAGTCCTTTTTAGAAACAAACAATTATTTTTTTCTTTTTTTCTTTTTCCTTTTTAAGCACCCTATGGCCTAGGGCTTGCAACTCATGAGCATTCCTCTCTGTGGCTGATCTCATCCATGTTGCTTCTCTTCCTTTTACTTCCTTCTTCCTCTTCCTTTTTACTCTCCTCTCTGTCAGTATGGTGGCAGAGTGGTACCATACCATATTCTGGCCTACCGTGTGTCAGATAGGCCAGATCATGGGTCCGGTCATAGACCAGAACTGGTCTGGGACACCAAATTGAAAACCTTACTTCAAATGGTCCACAAATAGAAGGAAAAGGTAAAAAACAGGAATAAGTTTGGGAAGTCTTAAAGACCCTGGATTTGTAACTTGATTTCTTCCAGATTGGTTCTAGTAGGGAGATCTTGGTAATAATCCTTGCAATGATGCCATGGTGCTTACTTTAAGTGCTACCTCTTGACAAGCTTTTCAGTCAGCATACAAGTGGCATTGAAGTTAGAAAACCTGATTGCAGGTACTGCTGTCCAATTGTTATAGTTTTGATAATACAATGGGAAGTGTTGTTTCAAAATTTACCTTATGAATATTTCCTTGATATAGCCCAACCCATGTGGTTAAATTATTTCACTGGGAGTTGTGCTTCTCTAGTTTTTGCTAATGCTGCAAATTTGACATATTGATTGTCATTTGATTTATATAAAATCTGTTGTCCCTTTCTGATTGTGTTACTACATTTTTCAGATGTTGGCTCGATTTGCAACTGGTGCCTTATTCAACAAAGACTGCAAAGGTGGAGGCAAGGAAAGCAACTCGCGCTTTCTTCCATTTATGATCCAGATGGCCTCCTACCTGGTAGACCAAGGAAGCCCCAATCAACAGAGACAAGCAATGGCTAAATCAGTTGCTGCATATCTATCTAATGCCTCCTCTACCTCCGATCTTTCCAGAGCTTCACCCCCTCTTTCTGGATCTCGCTCTTCTTCTGGACCCTCAGATGAGACAGTCCAGTTCATGATGGTTAACTCCCTGCTGTCTGAGTCATATGAGGATTGGTTGCAGCATCGTCCTGCTTTCTTACAGAGGGGAATGTACTATGCCTATATGCAGCACAAACATGGTCGTTCCACTCTTAGGTTCTCTGATTCAGCTTCCAGGGTTAAAAGATCTGATGAAGGTTCCTCAATGGATTTGAACGATAGTAAGAAACTATTCTCAATTGTCCAGCCAATGCTTATATATACTGGCTTGATCGAGCAGCTGCAGCAGTTCTTTAAACTCAGTAAGCGAAGCACAGCTATCTCCAGTGAGCCAGCGGAAGGTGACAGCACAACCACGAGTGGTCTGGAAAGGTGGGAGATTATTATGAAGGAGAGAATGGTGAACATGAAGGAAATGTTGAGATTCTCCGAGGACCTGCTCTCCTGGCTTGAGGACATGACGACAGCCACTGATTTACAGGAAGCTTTTGATGTGATGGGGGCACTCAGAGATGCCCTCTCGGGAGGAGTCTCTCGATGCGAGGATTTTGTTCATGCGGCAATACTTTCTGGTAAGAGCTGAAAGGTTACTCGGATCTGGAGAACGAATGAATTCCAAAATTTGGTCTGTGAAATGTTGTGCTGTTTATTGTACACGATTGCACCCTTTTCCAAGGTGCAGTGGTTAAAATTTTACATGTTCTCAGTATGTAACCTTTCTCCAGGGTAGTGTAACTGTAAATTTTTGGTACAAGACTCGAGAATTGTCTGGAGGCTTAGAATGAAACCATGCATATAAAAGAAGGTTAAAAAAAAAAGAAAAGGTTGAATTTTGTTAGGTGATTATTAAGGAGGCATTAGGGGTGTGTATGCATCATGCTGAGAAACATAAGCTGTATGCACCACGGCTCCATCGGAGGCTCAGATGGGAGAATTCCGGGGGAGCTAGCATCTGGGAGAACTCAGTGATCCTTCTTCACTATTATCTTGAGGAGGCAGTGGGTTTGAAAGAGATGAAGAGCATGGTTGTAATGAAAAGAAACATCTTTTTACCAAAATAGTGGAGAAAATTATACATGTAAACAAGGCTTAGAGAGTTATGCCATACGAGGTTTTGAGAATTATACATGTGAAATCATCATGTGGGTCTTTCCTTGTATAGATCAGTTGAAGCCACAAGCATGTCAAAGGAGCCAATCAAATGGCGTGTGATAGATCAGTTGAAGCCACAAGCATGTCAAAGGAGCCAATCAAATGGCGTGTGATAGATCGATCAGTTGAAGCCACGAGCATGTCGAAGGAGCCAATCAAATGGCGTGTGATGCAGAGGATATTCTTGCACTGCAAAAACTGATCATTACATGTCCTTGTCGTGGGACCCATAGGAGCAACTCCCCTCCGGTCTACTCTCGGCTGTCCGAAAAACCTGTGTTACCTAACAGCCAGTGGTGGTTGGATGGTCCATCCATCACCCTGTAATTATTTGAGGTGCTCTGCCAAGATCCGTCCAAGGCATCGGTTGGATTGCTCGTGAGAAGAACTGCTTCAACCTCGCATCAGCATATAGCAGCTAATCGCGTGGTGGTAGCCTTGCTTGGGAGTCATAACAGAGCTTGGGTGTGGACCTCAGCCAACCACCAGCAGATCTTTGTCGGATCACAGTTGGTCCACCAGCCAGCAAAGAAGAGCTTCTTCGAGGATCTAGGTAGAACATACATGGTTTTCTCTCGAGGGAATTGCTGCTGAACATGAAAACTGATCCATACGAACACACAGGCTAGGCCGATTAAACCGGAAAAATAATTGCAAAATCATGGGTTCCATTTCCACAGAAAATAAACCCAGTTTACAAACAGTGCTGTGCTGTTTACAAACACATCTGAGATTTTTCTTGCTATCAGCAAAACTTATGCTCCTAGTGTGTGACATTACAATGAGAGGCTCAACTTTATGTTGGATTTCTCTGCAAAGTTACTACTTTGGAAAAACATAATGGACCTGCTACATCATATAACAAGAAGGAAGTGAGATGCCCTCCATTTCCTATACAGGCAGGTGGCATTGCTCTTTGGATGTACCGAGAGGAACACTGAGGCTTCGATGACAACTATCTTACCGAGGAGCTTGTATCGACGGACGAACTCTGTAACGGTTCAGTGGACCTCAAAATGTATGAAAGGGTGGTTCTAGAACTCGACTTCTTAGTGACCTTGAGGCCTGGTTAGATTTTTGAACAGGAACTCGGGTAGTGTGGTCGTCTTATATTGCGAAGCCATCTGGTTTTCTATTCATCTCTTGTGCATTTGGAGGATGATTAGCATCATAATCCATTTGCATGATGATCTCTTCATTCCAGGGATTATGCATCTGTGGAAGAAAAGAATAAGAGACAACAGTAAGGTCGCAGACATGTGGATATAGTTAGTTCTCAGTTGACGGGGCAGTAATTAGCATGCGACTTATGCTGGAAATTCTCTTAGTCCCCAGAGCATGCTGATACATGAGTTTAACAACATACTCTCAAATAACTGAAAAAAGATTGGTCCTTATAATGAGATTGATAAAAGTATTCACAAAATTGAATAAATGAAAAAGATGTAACCCAATGAACCATTTTAAATTGGGAGAAAATAAAGTTAACATGAAAACAAACAACATGTTCTTGATGGATTATGGGAAATTGAATTCAGCATGGCAGGATTCTCAAGATACACATCTTTTTATATGCTTGACATCATATACATGGCCAGCTCAGATGCATGAAAAATAAAGAAGCTGGCCTTCATCAAATTGACAAAAAAAAAAAAAAAAGTGCCAGAAGGTGAAGAGAACCAACCGCATAGAATAATTAGTAAAAAAGCTGTGAATTCTTGAGTTTCGAGGAATAAAGGACAATTTAACTGCTCTTAGCAAAAGCTAATAAAATTTCAAATTCACGGAAAAGAGAAAGAGAATCGACAAATAGTCTTGCACAACAATTTTCTTCTAAATTCAACAGAAAAGATTTCCTTTGTTGAGTAGGTATACCTGTATTGAAGGCTCTTTATAACCACTCATTATTGGTAATTGAGTATTCATCATTGTTCTCCTATATGTGTCTGAAGGGATAACCATGGTAGAGCTTCCAGCATGCCCCAAGCCCTGTTGAGATGGATACACCTGAGGGTAACTCATCTCCTGTGAGAATCCAGCTATAGATAATGGGCTACCATGGGAATGTCGAAGCTGTTTTTAAACGGAGAAAAATACAAATTGAAATATATTACTTAGCTTCAAGAAGTTAGAAAAACAATATTCTTGAATCAATTTCTAAGGAACTTCGATAAGATGAGGAAGAGAAGTCACCCACATTTTTGGCAAGAAGCCTTTCTACGCTGAAGTCAAGTTGTGGATTGACAGCTGCAAGCTTCATGGACAGAAACTTAACAAGAAGAAACAAGACACACATTTCAGTATATCTCAACATATAAAAAACATGGTACTCTTATTGGCTTTTCACTCCGACAGTAGAACTTCCAATTATAATTAATGCAGGAGCTTACCTCAACCTGTCTTTGGAGTGATTGAACATAGTTTATGATTTCATCCAGCATAACTGCTTTTCCTGTGACCTACAGATTACAGTTTAGTGTCACACTTTATGATCATAGAAGTCAATTTTCACTATCTACCACATAAGTGTCTCCTGAACCTACTTTGCTGCAACCAGGCACAAGTTCTTGAAGATATTTCATCCTTTCACTAATTTTCTCCCTTCTTACCTGCATCCATTCAGTTGAACTAATGATATTTTCACTGGTGAAGGAAAAGGGTGTCATGACAAAGCTTCTAGGACAGCATCATTAGATTAAAACCTTACTCTTTCTGCTAGACTGTGACTATTAGTGGCTTGTCCACGCCGTGCTCTGACATGAACATAACCCTCCTTTGCAGCTTCTGAGTTATCTTTCCCATTTTTCCCACCGTGTTTGGAGCTGTTCTGTTCTACTTTGTATTTAGTTTCAGTGTCATCCTTTGTGGCCTCCGAGGATGATTGTGGACCTCTTTGAACTTGGTCCTTCTCCATATCCTAGCAAAACAGAAGCTCTTAGAGCCTTTTGAGCGCCCACCTATCACTAGTTACAGAATAGAACAGAATAGAAGGATCTACACAGAAATAATGGTATTTCAAGAAAAAAAGGATGTGATCTACCCGAATGGTTCTTTTTCTCTTGTTTGCACAAAGATCACTAGGAGATGAATTCCCAGCTACATCTGATGAATCAACGTTCCCTTCTTGTCCACCTTCACAGAAATTTGTTTCTTGGGATTCGCTGTTTGAGATATGAGAGCTTCTGCGATCTCTTTGGGTGTCCATCCGACTTTGATCAATGGATCCATAGGCAGCAGGCAGAGAGACTGCTTTGTCACCGGTCATACTCAGCTCAGTGTTCTGAACCTGAGTTTCCATGACAACCTTCGAAGCCTTTCTTGCCGGAGCCACTGATTGAGATGGCCTGAGGAGGTTCATGTCCATAAAACTACTACCACTGAGACATGAGAATCTTGCTGCCCGCTCGATGAAACCTGAATCGGCGGGGAAATGAGGTAAGCTAGGAGGAAAGATTACGGGAGGAGTTGATAGAAGCATGCCTTTGGAGGACATGGCTACTGGTCTTCCAATTGGTATAGAACCGATGGCACTCGTAGTATTCCGGATGTTACCTCCTCCAACACTCATAGTATGGTGGTTCCAGAGACCAGGAACGAATGCCTCCGGCACTGGAGCCGAAAGAAGCGGAGATGAAGTCAACGGCGGCACGAGGCTGGCGGCGGTGGAAGGGTGCGGCGGCGCTGCACTCATTGCAGGGGTGTTGAATTGCCAGTCAGCAGAGACACCGGAACTGCGGTTGCTCAGGTGATCTCCATGGCTCTTCTCCAACCCAAACTTCCTGTCCTCATTCATTTCCATTTCTACCTCCCAAACCTTGCCGCTGACAATCTTCAGTGCAGCCACGAGGATGAATTAGCCTCTTCTTGATGAAGACGCAAAACAAGATCCGAATTTGATCTTCTTCTTCGGATCTGATACAAGCAAATCATAGTATATTAGCCTCAGAACAAGCACCCAATCACCGAACTAGAGATTGTCCCAAGTGAATCGAAGAACGCCATCCAAATTGCAGAAAGGAGAAGGAACAGAGATCAGCTAGAAGCTATGATGAACAGTCGGAAGAAGGGGGTAAAAGGTAGAAGCCAAGAAAGCATGGAAACATGTACAAACCCAGTCCGCTAAACCCACAAGTCTCAGAAGAAACCCCTCAGAAGCCATTGATTCAGATGTCAGCAGCCTTTTGGCTATGGCAAGCATCAGAAATTAACAGAAAGGGAGCCCTTTTTACGACTATTACCGACAGTACCAAATCAAAGATACGAATTGCCTGCCAAGAATTTGCTGTTAGCAGAAGACCAGCTCAGGAAATGGACAGAGAGGGCATCAGAGCTCAGAGTACATGCGACCAAGAAACAAGGAGTGAAAAGACAAGGCAAACAGGGAAGGAATCCGCACCTGAGAGGGAGAGGGGGAGAGAGAGAGAGAGAGCGGCATCGGTCGCAGGCAGAAGAGCAGAACTCAAGCCATCCCCTCAAAGATCGCGCCTTTCCTTTCCTTTCGTTTCCTTTCACGAAGACCCAAAGAACACCCGCTCACGCAGTGTCCAGAGGGAAAAGGAAAATGTGCCACCCCCTCGCACTAGAGATTCCTTGCGCCTTTAATCACTCTGCCTACCATTTGACGAAAGCACTTTTGCCATTGAAAGCCTCGTTGGAAATCTTCGATCTCGCTTCTCCCTGTCTTCTGCTGCTCGGTCACCTCCCCTTGTTCTTGCACCCTCTTCTCCTGCTCCAAGAGAAAAGCAGAGCGAGAGAGAGAGAATACATGAACATTCGCGCACAGACAGAGACAGGAAAGAGAGAGGAGAGATGCTTACCGCATTTATACCTCAACACTGCACACACAGAGCGGCAGAGAGAAAGAGAGAGAGAGAGAGAGAGAGAGATGAATCATTGAGCACCGCCCGGGCAGGGAGGGAGGGAGTATATAGAAGTGAAAAGGGAGGAAAAGGAAAGCAGAGACACACTCCCAACCCACCATTTCTTTAGTCCATGAAATGAAATGTATTGATTCCCTTTTTTCTTTATTTACCTCTGCTTTCTTCTTCTTTTACTTGTTTAAGTGGTTATTAATGATGGAGATGACAGTAACTTTAGCTACCTTTGTGCATTTCTTATGTTGTGGTTTACTTGATGCAAAACCTTCAACTAATTACCCTCACATCCTATATATATATATTGTATTGCTTCCTTCCCCCAAGGAATGAGGCATATGATGATGTGTTCCTCTCTCTCTCTCTCTCTCTCTCTCTCTCTTTAATTTAATAATATTTTTAAATAATAATAAAGGTTTTTATCAATATTTTTAATGATAATAAAAGTTTTTTTATTAGTGATCAAAATTTTATGTAATATATTTTTTATAAAAAATATCAGGATAAAAAAATTTAATAATTTATTATAAAGTCTTAAGACTAAAATTTCATCTTCCTCACTTATTTTTTTATAAAATAAAATAATTATTATAAATCTTTCAAATATTGTCGAATGGCACTTTAATCCATATCTTAGGTGTAATCATATACTAATACTTTTTTTTAAAGTTTTATAGTAATATAATAAGATCTTTACCAGTTAAATTTTATAGTAATAGTATTTTTTTTTTCCTTTTGAATGGGATTGGGTAGGATTTTGATGTAATTGAATGATATTTAAAATTCATTTTATGATGTGAAGTAATAAAATTAATTTAACTAATGTCATAGTGTTTTTTTTCTCCCACAAATCCAATACCTCAAAAATTAAATGGAATAATAAAAAGGAGGAGAGAAGTATTCGGAAGCGTTGGTGTGGAGTCACCATCACCGGCTCGTCCTAAGATCGGACGGTCTCAGTTGGTGGACCAATCTTTTTTTTGTTTTCGCACCCATTTTCACCCCCATCATCAATTGAGACATGGCTGCCTCATCAATATGTGTGCACTCATTTGATGATCACGATAATAATAATAATAATAATAATAATAATAATAAATAATAAATAATAATAATAATAATAATAATGTGAGATAATTGACGATCGATCATCATGAATTTTTACGAGTTGAATATGAAAGATTAACTTTCGAATATGGTTATTAACTCAGAATAAAATTCATAGTCTATCTTAATAAAAAGGGTTGGATAAATATTATTATTTTAAAAAAAATTAAGCTATTATTAACCTAAAATAATATTGAAATATTATCTAAACATGATTGAACCATATTTGAATCCAATTTAAAATATATTTGGATATAGCACTATTCTAATTCTAAAAACTATCATGAGTTTAGACAATTAAAACAAACTCTAAATTAGGAGAGTTGATATATTCGAGTAATCACGAAAAAATCGACTTATTAAACCTGA
The DNA here is from genome assembly GCA_004837865.1 of Musa balbisiana. Taxonomy (NCBI): domain Eukaryota; kingdom Viridiplantae; phylum Streptophyta; class Magnoliopsida; order Zingiberales; family Musaceae; genus Musa; species Musa balbisiana. The sequence continues at coordinate 16,935,416 of CM017188.1, read as the reverse complement.
AATGTTATCTATATGTAAATCATAACTTAAGTATTTATTTGTATGTTCAAATTCACTTGGAACATATTTGAACTCAATTTAAGTGAGTAGTATACATTTGGAAATTTGATCTCGAATAATTTTCTATTCTAAAAACTAGCATGAGATGAGATGGAACAAATAAAAATACTATAATCGAAGAGAGTGATGAATAGATATGAAGAACTTAGAATGATATGGAAATCCAAATTCGATTAGGATATATTTATTTTCTATCAAAAATCTAATATAATTACTCCCAACTCTAAAAAGTAGCCCAACAATATTTTGGTAAGCAAGATTCAGTTCTGATGGATCTAAAATTGAACTGAACCTGATCTAATAGCAGTCCAACTTGGAATCATCAATTACCCCCACACCTTGCAATGTTAGATTGAGTTCAACACATGCTCCCAATCCTTATAAAACAGGCAACATGTAGAGGTGTAAATGATTTGTGTTGATTGGGTTGGATTCACAAGGCACCTTTTTCTTCACCTCTTTCCCTAACTTTAACAGACATATTTATCACATCCCTACTTGCTTAAGGGAGGGGCAACAGCCCAAACTCCAAAGCAGAAGCAAATGGGAGGACACAAACTCCTCCTCTATGGATTGATGATGCCTCAACACCCCCACAATAATTTGGTCCATTGTCCTTCCCTTCCCTTCATCAATTCAATTAATTAATTGATGGACTTCTTCATTTGGTTGTGCCCACACATGTAAGAAATTGGAAAGCTAGTCTCACATAGGTTACTTGCTAGCCAAGGCTTACATGCCATTTTTAATGGGACACATATGATGAAACAAGTATAGTTTTAACATCAATAAAATGCAAGAAAAATGAGTATAATCTTATCTTTCCATTTCAGCTTTTGCTTGGTCATCCATTTCCCTTTACTTCTTTTTCTTTTTGAGTAACAGTGTGGATTCATCAAAAAGTCATCCATAATATATAATGAATCTCTTTCTTTCCTTTTATCCTTAGTTTAATCAAAAATATTTACATATGTATTGAAAGCCTATGATAAAATATTCTTTTATCTCTTGATGTCCTCTAACCACAATACCTATGGATCTTCTTACAATATATCTGTTCATTTTATATGATTCTTTGTCATTTAATATATATCGAATCTAAGCTTAATTATCCACGAAAGAAAACATCTATTTTTTCAATCTTTTCTAATAACTTTATATATACACTTTAAAATTGGAAAAGTCATATCATATAGGAAAACTAGTCATATCAAATATAAAAGAAATAAAGATATCATATTTAACAAATTGTAAGGGGATAATCTAGAACATACAATTTCTATAAATGAAAGGTTTTCTATAATCTAATAGGGTCACAAGTCAATCAAAAAGAAATTGTGAACATTATACTCAAGTAAAAAAATATATATTTACTATTTTATTTAAAATTAAAGCTAACATAGCAAGTAAAGGTGTGCAAAAAGGAAGCTCCTAATAGCGTGAGCATCTAAATAAGCATCACTATTGATACAGAGTCAAAGAATAGAACAAAGAGTGAGAACTCCTTAATCAAACTATTTTGCAAGTTCATCTATTTAATCCTCCATCTTCATAACCACTTCAAGCAAAAGCTTTAAATTGATGCAACACAGTTCCCAGCTCCGAGAAGAATTATTCTATAGCCATTGATTCCCCACAAAACAAGTTTCCCAGAGAGAGAGAGAGAGAGAGAGAGAGAGAGAGAGAGGATGTTTGTTTTGACTTGCAAATCACATGAATGTATAAGTCTTACTGGTTACTATATTTGATAGTAAATGAGTTGAGAACTAAAACTCTCATCTAATAATTTTATTTTACGATATTGACTAACTTAACTAGTATAGATTTTGATGATTGATAACTAGTACTTGAACTATAGAGTTTATCTGATTAAAGGATATCTAAATCTACTATAAAATTTGAAACCCGGGTGCTAAATTAGTTGGGTTAGACCACTATATTTTAGGTCAAGCGAGACTAGAATGACCTAATTACTATTATTTATATTGTTTGATTCATATCAATCATCATGGTTCAGCTTAATTGGTTAGGACTGTCATAATCTTATCTTTGAGACCATGTCAATGTTTAATTCATTGACCTAAAAATTGAGTTATTAGTCAAATATATATACCAGTATAACTCAAAAAACTTAACCTCTTGAATTATTAGTCAAAACTAATATATATCACTAGGCTCTTTCAATTCTTGATAGTTTGAGATTATTCATAATCCTCTTTTAATTTTCATCTTCCTCATACATATTTTTCTTTCTTACCATGCACATATCCGTATAGTTTCATATATGAGTTATCATCCACCTCCCAAAATATATTTTCTATTGGGTCATGTGGTTTTCAGACTTTGACTGTGACAACATCAGTGGCATGTAATCTTTGATTCAAGGACTCCAAATTACCACCTTTCAGAATTCTCAATGATTGGGATGGTCAATTGAAAGCCTATACACCACCCTAACTTGCTCTATGCAAAATTTGAGAGCTTTCATGGTGTCTTAGGAAAACAGCACCTATAGACAAAGATTTGTCACCAAGTGTTCTCAGTGGACAAGAAAGGTCTTCCATCAGATCCATTTTAAGGAAAGCCTCATCAAACTTTCTCTTGAAAAGATTGATTGTGTCACATAATGGGAACAAGAGCCAACCTAGCTTTGTGCACATTTTGCACACCATCACACCTCCAACATGACAGTGATGACAATGGCATCCATGTTCATCATCCATTGCCTAGGTGACTTGTCATCCACAACTTCCAGTCACAGTGATGACAATGGGTGTTTCTGCATCCATGTGTTGTTCTATTAAATGGATGTTGATGGAAGGATGGAACAAACAGCAACTCTATGGATCATACCATTTAATTTGATTTCTCAAGTCAGAAGCATCAGAGGAAGAGAACCAAATGATTTGTTATAGGTAACTGACTGTGTCATCTCTTCTGAAGGATCTCATCATTTCCATTTACTACAGTGACCACATGGATAACTGCAATGAGATGACTCCAATGCAAGTGCTGTTAGGACTCTGATGCTTAACTGTTAGAGAAGGCCTGCTTGTTTGATGCAGAGAACTAAAAGACTGATAGGTTTGGTTGTTTTTAGGGGCACACAGTAAGCTTCTCACATGATGTCATGTCTTTCTCCATCTACCACAACTAGAAGAGAGATTTAGATTGATGTCCCCATACTTGGGTGAGAAGTAGACAACAGTGAGTTGACATTTTGAACATAGGATCCAACTCATGTATCATCAAGGCATACCAGTCCTTGCAATTTGATCTCAGGATGCTTTACAGCTAGAAGTGACACAAAAACATGGTCTTCTGAAGCTAGTGGTTTGCTTGCTTCATGCTGGTCTGAGACTGGACAACATGGCCTAAGCATTCAAGAGAAATAAAGAGGGCGATCAGATGAGTTTTTGTATTGATAACTAATGCCTGCCAGTAATTATACCTTCCATCATCATCCATCTCAACACAACACCAAGATACTGAAATGGAAAAGACCATTCAATTTTGAAACCTTCTCCAGAGATTTCAATGTTTTCAAGATAAAATTAAATTCATCTGACAGGTCTTTGCCCCAGACGATGAGTTTCGCACAGGGAATGGTATCCGCCAGTCGGTCCAGAAACAGAAAAATTTACATGCATAATCATGGTCACTGCTAAGAAAGTAGGAAAGACGGGTACTCTCACTGCGTAAGCAACTTGGAGTCACAAGCAACAATCTTCACTCTCTTCACTTGTTCCAGGCGGTCCTCGCTTTTGAAAACTGCATCTTGCAAGATGAATGTCCACACATTGTCACAAAACCTGTAGGTGTGCAGATGACCCTGCACAAGAGCATAACCCAAAAGGCAAAAAGATATCAGGTTTCCAAATTGACAGGTTTGATAACAAAGAACAGACTAAAAAATGAGGGTGTGACGATTAGTTCCCTTAAGGTTGAGACAGTAGTTCCTAGTTTGAATATTAGATAATAGGCGGGATGACCACGAATTACAAATTTTTTATGACAAGTGATTTGGCCAGTAGAAAGTGCAGAAATTGGATATGCCCATGAAATGATATTTAAGTATAACAATTAACTTATAGGTCAGCATAACAAGCACACAATAGAATAGCTATATAAACTTCAAACAGGTAGAAGGAACCAATGGACCTGAAAAAGATGGGACAACATACAGGAGTGACGAGGAAAAATACAAGTTTAAGAGGCAAGCAGAAAGCAGTTCTACGTTCTAATAAAACTAATGGGAACCCCACATAACAATAGTTCCATACCCACGATAGTTTCTAAACTGGTCATTATGTATCCAGAAATGACTAAAACAAAAGGTGGTTTACTATGAGAGAATTTGCCAAATCAATACTGTGAAATCAACAAAAGTACCTATAAGTACCGGTAATGCAATGAGGCCAAGACATGGAGCAAGATAAATTGTCTTTGTAAAACTTAACCAGCATAATTTAATCAAGGATGAAAGTACTGTATATTGCAGCCACACAAAGCACAACAGTAATATGTGGACACAGTGACGAGATACCCATGCCATAGGAAAGTATATAAGCTCATAAAAAATTCCTATCTGGTACACTTAAATAATCAAGAGTATACAGAATTTTCCAGTTGACTAACTCAACTTCATTGCAAAACATGCACATTGGAGACAAGTGGAAAAAAGATTCTTAATTAACAGAAAAGTTCAATAAGGTTTAGTAGCAAATGTGTTGTATGCGCACTGCATAGATGCATGTAGGACATTTACAAATTATCCACATGGATAAGTTCAAAACAAGTGACCATGTACCAAAGCACCCTAACATTGGTCCCATATATTACATACCTACACATATCAAATATATAAAACATGATAATATACACTTAATAATATCTTAGTCATAAATTGCTAACAAAATGAAGAACAGAGCTCAAGATAAAAATAGAAACAGAGCAAACAGCAAAAATAATTGAGGGGTTAAATTTGTGGTAAAATCAATTTGCATTTGTTTACAGGCACTAAGTGTATCAGTTTAGAAGGGAAAAGAAGGATAAAAATACCTAACTTAGGCCCAATTTCAGCAAGTCGTATTCATGTTGAGGTCAGTGCCAGGCCAGATTTGTTTTAGACAGTTCTAGAGTCTGGCCCAAATTAGGATCTACTGCTTCCAATGACAACAGGCATTACTGGACCTCTTAACACCCCAAGTTTGAAATTTGGTATAGATGGATGAAAACAAACGATCCACAACTGGTCCTTAGATTCCTAATATCTCCTAAGACACTATGAAAATTCAACAGTTGGCAATAAGCATGCCTTCAGCAATGATGTTTGAACAAATAGTTGTTCATTTATTTAGCTATATTGACATAGGCAAGAAATTAGTAATAATATATGTGAACGCAAGCAATGATTGCCTTACTGGGGGAACAGCCAATTCCGGTTGATGACTAGCAGTCATGTATGCCATCACATCCACATATGCTTGTAGGCAAGTGAAAAATAAAAAGATGAGAGATAGAGATGGGGAAGCAAGAAAATCATTTTCTGAATTGCTGACAGAATGAAAAGAGAGAACACTGATGAACAAAGATGACAAAAAGAAGGGGTAGGATGAAAAAGAGAGAAATATAGAGGTTGAGAGAAGTGTGAGTGAAGAAAAATTCTTGGGAACATCATGATATATTCGGCTTAAACAAGATGGAAATGTTCCTCACTTTAAAAACCAAAAATATAAAAAAATAAAATTAAAAAGAATAAAACAGAGAATCAGTGACTCAAATTTTTAAGATCAACCAAATCAGGCTTTTAAGACAGACAGATAAAGAAATGCAAAAAGAAAAGATGTGTTTAAGTAACAGCCTACCATATTTAATAAATAGAGGGAGGGAGATACAAAAGGTTAGAAAGGAATACTATGGTTGTTCAAAGCGGTTCAAACCGAATCGTTAAGGGCTGAACCAAACTGAACCGATTTCTGATTTGGTCCGATTAAAGTAAGGTAAGTCCGAACTGATTCAAACCTACCTTACTTTCACCGAACTGATTCAAAATCAATTAATCCAATTTAGTTAACCAGTTTGTAATTTCAAGTAATTTAAAAAATATATATATTTCAAATGAACCAGTTAAACCGAATCAAAATCTTGGTCAACTTGAACCAACATAATAAGATTTGTGAAATTGTAATATTGAACTTGAGCCAACAGTAATCTTATACACCCATTTGATCACCAATTCTTGGAACCCAAGTACCCAAGGAAATTTTGCAAAATAAGTTTGGTTTGAACCGAACTGGTTAACCAAACTGAAGAACAGCATCCAGAATCAGAACTGTTTGTAGCTTTCAAAACCAAACTATTGAAGTATGGGCCAAACCGGTTTTGGATCAGTTCAGTTCTGGTTTAATTCCGATTCAGTTAGGTTTTTTGGTTCGATTGGAACACCCCTACAGGATGCTAAAGGGTGGACCTCATTCTACAAATTGTTCCTGTTATACGAAGGTAAACAACACCACGTACATGACAGCAAAAATGAAAGGCACTCGCTGATTACTGGAACTTACAGCAACTTGTTGCTGCTTTCAAGGAGATCGTGAGTATAAAGTAAGCTAAGAAGTGGAATTCATTTGGCATTAATTTCTCAAAGTTGATTGTTGAAAGGATACTATTAATATTTACAAAGATTTCCTTATATTTGAATCTGCATCCATGGCTATTTTTGATGAATTTCTGCTGCTCACTGGAAAGGAAAAGGAATAATTTGAACAAGAAATACCAAAGTTGAACGAAGCTCAAGCAACAAGAGCACTACAAATAAGAATTACTTGATATGGCCACAAGTTCTCTCATAAGCATGACATATAAGAAACTACTTGTCGCACATAACTACATCTAAAGGAACATTGTCATAAACAATTCAGGCATTAGCTATGTGGTTGGTCCCTTCTTCATCTAGGAGAGGTTCTGGGTTCAAATCCTTGTGGAATGATGTCCAAGAATTTGACCTGGAAAGATGTGGGATTAATCTGTCCAGGATCCAAGATTAACAAAAAAGAATAGCAAAGACTTCAGTTAATGTTACACCTCACATTTGACATGATACTGTAGAGCAGTCTTGGTCAAATGACTAGTTGACAAAAGGTTAAAGGCACAAGTACCATAACAAGCATAATTTCCTTTTTGCTAAACTTGGATACATGATAAAGAATACACCTAACAGCAAATATATACCTTGACAGAAACCTTGCTCTTCACTTGGGTCTCCAAGGCCTCTGTCATAGACTGGAAGGAGACAATACCAAAGAGAAGAGCACTCATAAATATGACTGAAAATAGAATTATCCACAAGAAATGTCAAGGGTTAAAAACCACATTACCTTATCAAACTGCACAAGCACTTGATAAGCTAGCTCTGGGCTCAAAGTTCCAGTAGATACCATCTCATCTAAGGTTTCCGTCAAGCACATGCCAATGGAGGACCTTCGGTACAACTCAAATGTGGCCATGGCCTATTTTAGCATGCCAACGATCAAAGATTACTTAAAAACAAAAAACTCAGGGCTACAAAATAAGAAAATGAAAAACAAGGGAAGGTTGTTTTGTTTCCTGTACATTACAATGTGAAGATAGTGCACAACTCCTTTTACATATTTAGAAATTGGCCTCTACCAGAAGGTTAATATCATGAAGAATTATATTAAGAACCACAGAATCTGGAGTCTGGACACCCAAAGAATGTTTTTATAGTAATGACGTGGAATTAGTACCAAAGCAAAAAAGGAATGGTGATCAAAGTATGCTAAGGGATAGTGTACATTGCACTTTCCTATGCTATAAAGAGCAAGCACAAAGACCATCCCAAAAGTCATACAACAACACAGAAACAATGTCAATGCACAAGAATCCATCTTAAATAGAACTTCAACACAACTGTTGCATATTCAATAGCAATGGTGATCAAAGTATGCTGAGGAATAGTGTACCATTCCACTTTCCTATGCTAGAAAGAACAAAAATAAAGATCATCCCAAGAATGCAGTCATACAACAACACAATTAGTAAACAATGTCAATGCACAAGAATCTTTCTTAAATAGAACCTCAACACAACTGTGGCATATTCCAATAGCATAGTAATGACGTGGAATTAGTACCAAAGCAAAAAGGATGGTGATCAAAGTATGCTGAGGAATAGTGTACATTCCACTTTCCTATGCTAGAAAGAACAAAATAAAGATCTCCCAAGAATGCAGTCAACAATTAGTAACAATGTCAATGCACAAGAATCTTTCTTAAATAGAACCTCAACACAACTGTGGCATATTCCAATAGCAAAGCCTATGGCATCGCAAAAAAAAAAAAGAACATTGATGGGAACAACATATGTAAAATGTGGTGCCTCGATCATTTATGCAACTATCACTTATTTCAAAGGGTGATTTAACAAGAAAACACCCAGTTATTAAAAATGACCAAGGAGAACCCCACTTTTCAATAATATAAAAGATGCCCCTTCCTGCGCGACCTTTGAATTTTGCACTTGATTCAAAGAAGAGGACCATAATATAGTGAAAACAAAACATGGACCCCTTTCTAAGATACAAAATGGACCCCTTTTCTTCAAGAGTCTATCAAGCGCTAGGATATAGCATCAAAGACCAACATGAAGCAAAGACACCGTTTTACTCTTGAACACTTTGTGTTCAAAGCCCTAAGAAATAACTTCTCTTCCCGTTTCCAAACAAAAATAATCTTCATCAAATATCTTTCCTTGGCTGTTGTAATTATCAAGAAATTAAGCAACAAGAGAAATTTGAAAGTTAACTCTATCATGTATAAAAGAATCCTTAACCTGACATCCAAGCAGATAAACCATCTAAGTTTCCATATATCAACCGCGACAACGCATACATCATTCCACAAACCATCAAATCAAAGCAAACGAAAGTCTGCTCCTTCCCGGTCATTCAAATCCAACTGACGCCAAAACCAAAATCCAAGACAAAGCAAATAAAGAAGGATTAAACAAGGGGCTTTTAATTCCCGCCCGTACGATAGTATAATAGGGAGCGTTAGCGGAAGGAAATGACCTCTGATAGCGAGATTTTAGGCTAAAACTCCTCGGCCGGAACCCTAATCTTATCCACCGCCCGCCGCTGACGATAGCAGACTCAGGAGAAATTTGAAAGTTAACTCTATCATGTATAAAAAGAATCCTTAACCTGACATCCAAGCAGATAAACCATCTAAGTTTCCATATATCAACCGCGACAACGCATACATCATTCCACAAACCATCAAATCAAAGCAAACGAAAGTCTGCTCCTTCCCGGTCATTCAAATCCAACTGACGCCAAAACCAAAATCCAAGACAAAGCAAATAAAGAAGGATTAAACAAGGGGCTTTTAATTCCCGCCCGTACGATAGTATAATAGGGAGCGTTAGCGGAAGGAAATGACCTCTGATAGCGAGATTTTAGGCTAAAACTCCTCGGCTCGGCCGGAACCCTAATCTTATCCACCGCCCGCCGCTGACGATAGCAGACTCCCAGGGGCTTCAGCGACGGTAAAGAGAGTTCCGATGGTGCGCTCAAGGCAAGAGAGCGACCACGAAAGAGAGAGGCAGATGTCGGTCTGCAACGGAGGACTTCGACTCGAGGGTTATATAGGCGATGCCATCGGGTGAAAGACATATATATAGAGGAAGAAAGCCTCGAGGAAGCACTTCATTATTATGTTGTCCGCGTACTTTTATGCGAATCTATATCTACCGTCCGTGCTGTTGATTTAATGGATCCTGATCGTCCGAGCCTTGAGTTGGACCCCGAGTTTGGTGCTACGGCTCGGGCGATTTCCTCAACAAGAACGGGCCAACTCAGTAGCTTTTGGGCCGCAGATTAACTCGTCTCCGTTACCGTCCGTGATCTTGATGCGAATCTTAACAATGTCAATCATGTCAGCACACATCTCTTAAAGTGAAATGAGTGGCAGATCACGCGTCGGGATCGATGTTCTGAAATAATAGCGAGTCCGGACTCGGCCAAGTCATTAAGTTGGTGCTTCTATACCTGCGGATTAGGCGGGTTTCGATTCGATGGGCAAAGGCGAGGGCGATGGAAAGAGAGAGAGGCGGCGAGGGAGATCGCCATCGTCGGATGACGACGATGAGTCTGAAACGGCGTCCGATTCGCCTCAGAGAAGGCGGCGGAGCTCTTCCCATCGGAGGAGCGGACGCCGGAGCAGCGACGGCGATGGCAGCGATTACTTCGATTCCGGATCGGAGGACCGGCGGGGGAGGCGGAAGAAGAGATCGTCGAGGGATATCACCGAGGAGGAGGTATTGGAGTACATGGCCAAGAAAGCCCAGAAGAAGGTACCGTCCTTTTCTCTCCTCCACGCTTTATTTGCTTTGGGACTTCTTTCTAGGTTTGTTGGAGTTCTCAAATCCCTTAAAATATTTTTTTCATTAGGCTCTGAAGGTTGCGAAGAAGCTCAAAGCAAATGCAGTGTCTGGCTACTCCAATGATTCAAATCCATTTGGGGACTCGAACCTAACCGAGAAGTAACTTCTCTCTCTTTTTTACTTAAGAAATTAATAATGAATTATGTCTGATTAATAGGAGCTCTTCGTTTTTAGTCAGTGTGCTGTTTAGGGTTTAGTAATCCTTGCATAGAAATTTAGCATAGGAATTGTATAGCATCATTTGCTAAGATGATAGTCACATAACTGGACTATTTTTGGTTCTGGTTCCTTTTCTAAAAAATGATTGTTAGTTGAAAGGAATTACATCACTTCTCCCATATTGATCCACGCATCAGCATAGAATTCTTAGACAGATTGAAACTTCGTGCTATCTGGGGTACAGTAAGTATGGTGCCCAAGCTGGGAAGGATACAGTTGATTGTGTGGCCCTTGTTATGGTACTGATCCTGGTTCAGCCATCAGAGTGAATGGAAACAGAAGAAATTTTGGATGATGCAAATTGTACCTGAAATTTACAATTATGTCGGTAGGAAATATATCAGTCTGATCTGATTTCTAGGCATATAAAATGCCATGTCTGGTAAAGTTACAAAAGAAACATCAAGTTGTCTATGCTCATTGTGTACTATCTTTGTTGAGATTGTCAAGCTCTAAATTGCACATGAATACTAGGGCTGGTTATTTGGTGACTATTGGCTGTCCCATTTAGAAATAAATGCCTAAATTATGGTAAGAGATATTATTAGTTTATTCTAGCTAACAATTTGACCAAGTAGAGGTAAACATGACGAAAAATGAACTAAATCAATTATTAGTCCATCAGAGGTAATGTATCATAATCGTCATGTGTACCACTTAACTGTTGTTTCTACATCCTATTTGAGTAAGAGTCACTTCTAGGTTTAAATCTTTATGTGGGTAAGACTGTAAGATCACAGTCTAAAGCCAACTAAGACTAACTACAATGGCTGGTTTCTACTTCCATTCACTTCATTCGGTTATTCCAAATACACTTTTCACTTGATGCAGTATTAAAAAACAAATCATTTCCTTCTTGGGTCTCGTTTGAGCTAGTCTATTCTTGCAAAGTAACTGAATTGACTGGGATATATGGAACATTCTTTTGGAGTTGCTTATTCTGACTTCTACTTATTTTTATAATTGTCTATTCAATTCTAATAACCAGCTTGTGATATTCTTAGCTGCATTACTTGATTCACCAATAGGATATGACAAAATCTGAAAATTGGAAGGGGCAAATTGACGTTGGCAACATGTGAAACCAAAGTTGTTAAACATTCCACACAATAAACAAGATGATCACTGACAAATAATAGGACAAAACCTTAAATGACTATGAGAAGAAGTTTATAACACTTCTGGGAGAGGTTTGTAATTGGAGATGCGAAAAGACAGAGGACTGAGGAATATAAAAAGATGAAGAGCGACGCTAGGACAAGAATTTATGTCCTAAGAAAACAAAAGAAAGAGGCATTTTTCTATTTGTGTTGGGGGGGAGGTTTTACATTGAATGCGTCAAAAAAGAGCACACAAAAGTGATTAGAAGAGGATTTTAATAAGAAAAAATGAGGAGACTTAGGAAAACAAAAAATTACACTTTAATTTTTTTGAATAGTAACAGTTGCGATAGGTTGGTGGTCGCATGGGATTAGAAGAGGGTTGCGGAGGAGGGCTTTTGATGTTCTGAACCCTCGTATGGAAGGTTTATCTCATCAGCATTTTCATGTTGAAAAAGATCCTATGAATAGAAAGAAGCATGTAAAAATAAAAAGGTAACAGAAGTAGGTTTATCATGACTATTGACATGTCTTAATTATATTAGCACTTGCTTATGCATTCATCAAATTTGATATAGGCTTGGTGTATGCATTGGTAATTGAGATAATCACCCTTTTGGATATTTGAGTATAATCATATTTCTTGGATTTGTGTTTCTCATTTCTTTATTTCTAAGAAAGATATAGTCTGGTCCCTTGGTAGGTCGTAATCTCTTCTACTTTGTTCTAGTATTAACAAGTGAGGTTTATTCTTTTAGAAGGTCTCTTTGGATGTGAAAGAAAGGAGCTTTTCTTCATAAGCATGCTATCATATCTCCTTTTTTTTGTTCTTATTACTTTGTTCATTATCATATTGGCAGATTTGTTTGGAGGAAAAAGATAGAACGTGATGTCACTCAAGGTGTACCTTTGGATATATCTGTAAAGGCTGAAAAGAAGAGGCAAAGAGAAAGGATGGTATGAAATTATCATGTACTACAACTGCATAATCATTCATCTTTTATTTCAGTTTTGCTTGAATCAGTCAAAGTAGATTGCATAACATTCAATTCGGGTTAGGTAGTTATAAGTGTATAACATGATTTAAAGTAGATTTACCACTTCAGTCATTAATTTAAATGGAAACATAAGTTGACTGCTATATGCAAGTGCAGCTATGATTTTAGTTGGATTATATATATGGTACATCATGATCTAATTTACTTATCTATGTATAACTTCATTCAATTTACAGTTTCAGTCTTTGTTTGTGTTGAAACAGATTTTGAGTATTTGATTTTGCATATTTTGGTTGGTCTCTGAATATACTTCCTCTTGAGCTTGACCTTGTTGATCTCTAGCGACCTTTCACCTCCCATATGTCATTGGCTTTGGAGACCCAAGAATGAGTTTGACATGATTGTAACTCGACTGTTGATTTCTAACTCCCTTCCACCTCCCATATGCCTACCCAAGAATGAGTTTGACATGATTGTAACTCGACTGTTGATTTCTAACTCCCTTCCACCTCCCATATGTCATTGGCTTTGGAGACCCAAGAATGAGTTTGACATGATTGTAACTCGACTGTTGATTTCTAACTCCCTTCCACCTCCCATATGTCATTGGCTTTGGAGACCCAAGAATGAGTTTGACATGATTGTAACTCGACTGTTGATTTCTAACTCCCTTCCACCTCCCATATGTCATTGGCTTTGGAGACCCAAGAATGAGTTTGACATGATTGTAACTCGACTGTTGATTTCTAACTCCCTTCCACCTCCCATATGTCATTGGCTTTGGAGACCCAAGAATGAGTTTGACATGATTGTAACTCGACTGTTGATTTCTAACTCCCTTCCACCTCCCATATGTCATTGGCTTTGGAGACCCAAGAATGAGTTTGACATGATTGTAACTCGACTGTTGATTTCTAACTCCCTTCCACCTCCCATATGTCATTGGCTTTAAAGAAAGATCATTTTGTATCCTATTAATGATATGCCTACTCACTTGGAAGTTCCACTTTGAATATTGTTTGAATAATTCTCATGAAAAATTTAACAGTATGTGTTATTATGTTTTTTCTTTTTGCCTACTACAGGCTTGGGTATATTGCATACTGTAGTTTTTATGCATGCTTGAAAAGCTTTTAGTTGCTTCTTAGTGGATTTTGAATCTTGGACAAGTACTTTTGGTTACATATTTTGTGCATAGGTTTGTACCATTATAGCAATAATTGCATCATGATGCAGGCAGAGATCGAGAAAGTTAAGAAAAGAAGAGAGGAAAGGGCAATTGAAAAGGCACAACATGAGGAAGAAATGGTTGGTTATGAATTCTGATTTTCTAAATATAACACACATTTCCACTTATGCATGGATTATTCTTTTTCTTGAAAAGAAACACTGACTAAGGATTGTTTTGTTGAGGCTGCTCATTCCTGTCTTCTGTAAAATGTTGCAGGCAATGCTAGCTAGAGAGCGAGCCCGTGCTGAGTTTCAAGATTGGGAGAAGAAAGAAGAAGAGGTGTTTATGTCTTTCTACATCACCACATTTTTGCTACTCCTGATGTATACTTACATGCAATGCTTTTATCTTCCAGTAATTTGGTTCACTTTTTTGAACAGTTCCATTTTGACCAAAGTAAAGTCAGATCTGGGATTAGATTGCGTGAAGGACGTTCAAGGCCCATAGATGTACTCACCAAAAATCTCAGTGGTTCAGAAGAGTTTGACATTGAACTAAATGAACCTTACATGGTATTCAAGGTAGATTTTCCTCTTTGAACCTTCTTAAAAGAATGCGCTGTCTGTTAATCTTTGATATTTTAAAGTTTATTCCTGAATTCAAGAGAGAAAATATTGTAATGCTAAGGTTTATATTGATCGAAATAAAGTATGTATCACGCCCCCTTGAAGTTATTTTTTTGCTTCTTGTTATTGATGAGAACCTCATGGGGTTGCAATGGATATAATACACACTTGCTCAATTGCTTTGAGAATTTTGATTGTCATGGCATGTCTCGATGCTCATTCCTTGGTCAGCATTTCCAAATTTTGCAGCACAACTTAGGTACCGACAACTTCATTATGAATCATTATTATCTATTAAAGACAAATTTAGTTCAGTTAACTTAGGTTTAATCTGTTGTCAGTTGTCAATTGACCATCACCAGCCAATATTACAGACACTGGAAATTAATATTTCTAATGTTAGAACCTTGGTGGTCATTTTTCGGTAACTTCAGGTTGATGATTCCTTGTGTGGTCAGCATAATCAATTTGTTGAAAATGTAGGGGCTTACTGTGAAGGAGATGGAAGAGCTTCGTGATGACATTAAGATGCATCTGGATTTGGATAGAGCAACTCCAATGCATATTGAATATTGGGAGGTAAGTCTTTGCTTCTTTTAAATATTTTTTTGCCTACAGTATGAGTTCTGTGACCTACTCTCTTGTTCTCTCCCCTTTCTCTATCTTCCATTTGCTTAAAGGTGTCTTTGTCTGTAATTAGGTAATTCTTTTTCACAGTAGGAACAGATTTAGTAATAGCTCACAAAACAGCCTATGCACCCAATCAGATTGGAGAAGAAACTCGTTGTGTATTCTTTTCCTGCAAAAGCGTTCACGTATCTATGTGCAGCCACCAGCACACCTAATTTATAATTTAGTGTGTCATAGAATTGGATGCATGATTCAATTGAATTTGGGTGAATAAAGGGTTAAGAAACATCAAGTTGAAGAAAAATGGAAAATATGTGATTGATATTTAGGCTCCCGATCATGGGAGCAGATCACTGAATCAAGAAAACCTGAAAAGATGGGGGATTTTAATTCATCAAATCGTTGAAAGGAAAATGCAAATGTTTTATACTTTTATTCCATAATGTATAAGCATATAATTGGTAATATCAACACCAATATGGCAACTTTGGTGGGCTAATGGCCTTTCATATTGTTTTTATCCCTTTTGAACAGTTCATTCTGTGTTTAATCTTTTTATTTTATTATTTGAAACCTAATTAGCGGCATGCTTTTATGGAACAGGCATTGATGGTAATTTGTAACTGGGAACTTGCTGAAGCTCGGAAAAGAGATGCACTAGATCGAGCTAGAGTACGTGGTGAGGAACCACCTCCTGAGGTTCTTGCAGAAGAAAGGGGTTTGCACTCCAGCATTGAGGCAGATGTGAAGAATCTCTTAGAAGGGAAGAAGTTCAGGGATTTGGAGGTAATGCAACAACAAATTGAGTCACAAATGCGCACAGGCACTGCCAAGGTTGTTGAGTACTGGGAAGCTATATTAAAACGCCTCCAAATATATAAAGCAAAGGTATACATCCAGTTCACTGAAACTAGCCTTTCTTGCCTCTAATTTTCCATAGGATTTTATTTTAGATCGATAATTATTGATATTAATCATGACTTTAGACTAGAGTGTTGCTTATCATCTCAATTGGTCATCAAAGTCCTTTCTGCTAATTGTTATGTTTGTGTCATAATTTTTAAACTTTAAATTTTCCCTACTTGCAGGTTGTTGTGCCTTTTGTAGGCACTAGAGTAGAAATTGTACTCTTGCTGATTATATCTGTTTTGCCTTCAAGTTTGAAAAAAAAAAGATTTGAGTCTGAGAAGTCTTTTCTTCTATAAAATTTGCATTTTGGGGCCTCTGAATTCTATCCTTTCCTCAGAACTTGATGGGATTGTAAAATTCCCTAACGGCTTTTTGTCCTTGTTCTTCAAAGCAAGAGCTACTTAGGCTAAACATTGGTTTCAAAAGCTGTAGTGTTTCAAGAGGAAAACAAACAATTGAAACATCTCAAGATAAGGACGGCAGTGGTAAATATGATAGGAACATGGTTATGATAGATTTCCATGTCAATGAACTAGGATTTAAATATCACATGCCACCTTGTGCTAGCTACTGGCCCTTCCATATCATCATACCACACGTCCCTTCATGAGGGCACATGCAATTCATGTGCAAAGGTGCATTTGGGAAGGGAATGGCGGTGGTTTTTTTCATTCACCAGTACAGATGGTCACACAGGACATGCCATCACACACCTCCATTTCCTTTTATTTGGCATGTGCCTACTTACGTTGGCACATGTTGCACTTTTTTTTTTATCATTAACAATGCTTACTTTTGAAAAATGACCTACTTCTCATATTTTCTGTGTGAACTTGTCTATGATCTACATATATATTTAACAGTAAAATTTTAGGGTGTTGTGTATATTGCAACATATGTTGTGTATTTTAGCTTTTTCTTCATCAATATAGCTCTGAATTTCTTGTTATGTTAGCTGAATGAAGGTCTAACAATGTAGGCTTGCTTGAGAGAAATCCATGCTTCACTTTTAAGAAAGTATCTGCAACGTTTGGAGCAAACTGAAGAGGATGAGCACCACTTAGAAGCACATGAAGATATTAGGCCTGAGGTGGATGATGTAATGCATGATACGGAGGGTATAAATTTCTTCTGAATTTAATCTTTCTTAGAATCTCTTTTAAAAACAAAAAAAATCTTTTTGCTTATGTTGTAATTTTATATTTAGATTCCAAACCTTATTCTCCTGAACCCATAATCGAGGAGCCAAGCTGTGAACCTGAAGAAGAACTAGGCTCCTTTTCACCTCAACTAATGCAAGGCGATGAAGATGATGAAGCAATTGATCCTGAAGAAGATAGGGCAGAGCTGGTAATGATACTTCCTTGTAGCTTCTACAGTTTTATCTTTACTTGAAATTATGCTGAGGAACATGTCATTGATGGATCAAGCCTAGAATTCACCTCAGTGGCTCATTTTTATTCTTGATATCTCATATAGGCTAATTAGATATCGATGAGATAATCAACCAGGAAAAAACAATTACTTCTGTATCCATTTTCAGTAATTTGGATGGCTAATACAGAAGAGATAACGACTTGTACATAGCTGTCTCAGACATTGGGAAAAATATAGCATATTACTGTCAGGAAAAGAAGTACAAGGACTATAGAGGTTATATGAAATATGCCTGATAATTCCCTGTACTTATATCATTCGACCAGTGAAGTCAGTTATCCAGTCTGAATCATAAGGTTTGCAATTCAAATGAGAGACCCAAGGTTAGTGAAGTCCTGATAGATTGTATGTTGCTTGGGGCATGAGATTCATTTTCATGCAAAACAATGCTGTGTTTGGCCAACGTCGACCACTATTTGTCAAAATTTGATTCTGATTGGTGAGTCTTGACCCTAACTCCCTCCAATTTTTTATTTTTTGTCAGTTCAGTTATTTGATGGTTTAGGCAGATTTGACAAAAAGGATCAGTAAGATTGCCCAACTGACAGTGTGATCAGTGATACACTGCTACCCAAAATTTGCTTTATTTCAATGAACTTTCTCACTTAGCATTCTCTTATTGGATTACTTTCTGATGTCAAAAGGTTATTGATTATGGTTAAGAATGGGAAATGTATTTCTTGCAGGAGCGGAAACGTGAGGCTGTAGTAATAGAGCAGCAAAGAAGGATTCAGGAAGCAATAAATGCAAAGACAAATACACCTGAAGATAGCATGGAACTCAAAGCCATGAAAGCCATGGGAGCTATGGAAGAAGGTGATGCAGTTTTTGGTGCTGGTGCTGAGGTGACCCTGGATTCACAGGTTCAAGCTCACTCTTATTTACAAAGGTTCAGAATATTGCATGTTGATGGTGCTGAAGTGGTGCATGCACTGCCTTTTGCAAAAGATATGCACCTTTTTTATTTGCTTACATGAGACTGATTATTCGACATCGTTTTCCTTCCAGGTGTACTGGTGGCATGACAAATATCGGCCAAGAAAACCCAAGTACTTCAATCGGGTTCATACTGGATATGAGTGGAATAAATATAACCAGACCCATTATGATCATGATAATCCTCCACCGAAGATTGTACAGGGATACAAGTTCAATATCTTTTATCCTGATCTTGTTGACAAGACAAAAGCACCCGTGTACACTATTGAAAAGGACGATAGCAATGGTGAGACATGTCTCATAAGATTTCATGCGGGACCTCCCTACGAGGATATTGTGAGTGTCATTTTTCTCAAGCTGCTAGCATCGAGTTCATTTCTGGATTTTATCATTTCAACAATTCCTTATTTTACCTGCTTGCTTTCTGACACATTTAACAGGCCTTCCGCATTGTCAACAAGGAATGGGAGTATTCTCACAAGAAGGGCTTTAAATGTACATTTGAGCGTGGCATTCTGCATCTCTATTTCAACTTCAAGCGGTACCGCTACAGGAGGTAATTCCTGCTTGGTTGAAGTAGGAAGACAGGAAGAAGGAAAAACTTTTGGGCAAACTTCTTGTAATCACACACGGGTGGTTACAGGGATTTTCATAAGATCATAAGCCAATGGATTTATTCATCTGGTAATACCTGGTAATTGTCTTTACATTAATCTTTCTTTCCAGTCGGGATGAAGCCTAGTTTTGTCGTCTGTTCATATATATATATTATATATTTATATATCATTAAGGTAGATTTTAAATGTTTTCTTTTTCAGTTGGCACAAGTTTTTTCTTTTCTTTTTTGTTTGTTGAATTGCTCCAATGTCTGGACTTGGCTCATGCAATTGTTCTGTTTGTGATTGCCTTTGTGCAATCCGCCATTATCCAAATCTTTAGAGGGCATCGGTGCCGCGTCAATGAAGTCTGTTGTCGTCACATTGTGTTTGTGATGATGCAGTACTATGCAAGCAACGGTGGTTACGATAGATACCACCGTTGCCTGCTGAGAAAAAAAACAGTGGTTACGGTAGTGTTTGTTGGTGTAGTACTATGCAAGGCAGCAATTTTGCTCAACGCAACTAGTTTTATGATTACACCATACGAGGGGATTGGGCTCTCGGCAGGGCAAAATTTCATTGATTTATCCGACTCTTGTGATTACAGCACGTGTATCTATTGGTGAACACACGCGGGACTATTACTACTTTAGACGAAGTTAATTATAACTACTGTAATTGGTTATTTTTAGTATTTTAATTTGTATACTTTAAAAAATTATGTTGATATTTTTATAATTATGAAAATAAATTAATAAGTTTATTTATCTTAATGTTATTGATTTATCAACATAAAACACAAAAATAAAAATAAAAAAGTATTGTTAATGTTTTAGTTAGTTGTGATAGATGACGATGTCGATAGTAGCGAACAACATCGGCGGCGGATGATGATGTCGTTTGAAAAACTATATCTACACCGACACAAATACAAAACAATCATTTCATTGCTCGACAACTATATCGATATTGATATAATTATTGAGTAATATCATTCTACATCTACATCGACACTAATATAAATATCGAATGATCCGTTTGTCGCTTAATAATTATGTCAACACCAACACAAATACTCAACAACTACGTTAATATCGATATAAATATAGATATTGAATAATCCTTTTTTTATTTGATAATTACATCAACATAAATACAAAACCCTCACATCTTATTATCGCTCTTCTCATCTCTAATAATCACCTACGATCCTCGATGATGTCATCATCAACCACCATCAACATCATCCATCACTATTAACTAACATATTAAAATTATTTTTTATTATTATTAATAAAATTAATAATATTAAAATAAATCAACCTAAATATTTTACTTTTATAATAATATGAATATCAATATAAATTTTTATATAAAGAACAAAACAATAAAATAGCTACGTAAGAGGCTCAATAATAAAAAAAAAAAGAATGCATTGAAGGATCTCTCAACACTTATACATTAGCCAGAGACTAGGAAAGGAAGCTAGTGAGATCGACTTGGACCTCATCACTATCTCTGAACCTTCACCTTCTTATTGCTGGACTTTCCATCCTTCTCATTCTCGGCTCTCTTCATCTTTCGGATGGACTCCAGAAGAGACGCTCTCTCCTGAGGGCTGGCTGTTTTAGCAAATGGATTCGTCGGCCCACGAGACTGTACCAGGTTGGTTCTTCCCTTCAAATCCCCTACTTCCATCGTACTGCTGCTAGGCATCTGACCCTTCTTATCGTTCCCTTCAGGCTTCCCAGAATCGCTTGATGGCGGCTTCGGCTTTACACCCGCTGTTGCGTCTCCATCACCGGAGTCCTTGCAAGCTTCCTTTCCTCCTGCCTTCTCTTCTATCGCGTCTCGCCTTGGGAAGCGTGGGCAAGACAAAGGTGATGGTGTCAAAACCGGCGCACCGGTTCTAGTGGTGTCGGATGAAGATGGCACATCGTTCGTGATGGTACTTGGCGAGGCAACAACACATGGAATGGCAGCCGGCGTTCTACATCCGTTGAACAATCTCTCCTGAAAGCACATTGTTCGTTCACCAAAAGCTGTGAGAAAGGCGGCGACGAGCAAGATGATGGCTTGGCGGAGAGGAAGAGGAAAGGGATCACCTCCAGTATGCCACTGAACCGTTCTGCCAGTATGGGAAGCTTCAGCGCAGTAACCAGCTTGATCGCACCTTTGACTGATTTCTCCAGGGAGAGCGACTTAGCCAGCTCAGTGGCCCTCACGAGCTTATCGCCTGCAATTGCCATCACAAGAAACAGTGTTGATTGCCAACCATGTCCATCACACTGAACCTTTAACGCTTGGTCTTAGTACCATTGCAGCAGCTAGCAATGAGCCTCAACATGCACCGGTCAATGGCAGCTTCCGTGTTGAAGGCTTCGTCGTCAAGCGCCGTGGTATCCAGACCCGCCATGGCCATTTCTTGGATCTTCTTCTGGGTCTGGGTTTCGGGAAGTACACAAGAAATGAGCAAGTGAGAGGCAGAACGGGCAGCTGAAACAGAGGGAGGTGAAAGGGATGGACCTGTGAGAGATGCAACTGGCTCATCATGAGCTCACTCTCGAGATCCGCAGCACCTAGATCGGAAGAGGCAAGAGGAAACGAAAGGCTGAGCAGCTCGAGCACGGGCTTCGGCATCACCTATGCACAAAAGGATAACGTGTTAACTGCAGGAGACAATGGTAAAGGATTAAAGCAAAGCAGATTGGATCTCTCTACCGTTGGGTAACAATTAGGAGATTTGCATATGATACAGAATAGCTTGCTTGCACTTAACCCCACTATCCAGCAAGTTTCGTCCTCCGACTTCCTTGCTTTCTCAGCGCTGCAACCACAATCATGTCAATGCTACACATCACAACATTGTCTTTAATTTTCCTTCGACAGATAAATAGAACACTGTTCATGAAAGTAGCAAAGGAGGAACACCTGAAGACTGGAAGCCAACTGCCTCCATATTGGTGACTGAAAACTCTGAGCACTCCCTGCAAAGACTCACCAATCAGGTATGTTTCCTGTGAGTTGAGGCAAACGTAAGAAGATGATCATGTTAGGGTGATAGTTTAGCAGACCTTGGAATCATATGAACTTAGTTGCCCTTCCTCACTGAATCCAAACCATGTTAAACAAGAGGTTGGACTCAACGGTAGGCGGCCTTCGACAAGCTTAGCTCCCTCCGATATGTCAAGCACTAGAACGTCTAGCATCTGCTAATCATTAGAGTATCGTAGAATTAGATAGATGGAGAAACCAATACTCAAGTATCAACCTTACTGTTCTATTGATCATTGTGTACAAACCTGATCTCCTGATGAAAGACATTCTGACGCATGAGTAACTATTGCCAATTTATCCTCGTAACCAGATGCAGTCACCACTGGGCCATTAAGGCAAACAATATGTCTCTAGAACAATATCAATCAACAAATAAGCAAAGATCACCAGGTAATGATGCATGCTGAAACATAACAATCTTGGAGATGGAAACAAGAATAGAGTTTCATTAAGTGCAAATTCAAAGCACTTGGTAATATGGATTTCCCAGCATCACAAATCGTTTAAGAAGATGGTGCTAACTTTCGAACTTTGAGAGACTTGATGTTGCAAGGATCCTTTATAGAAAGGATGATGTTAGCATATGTGACATGTGAAGTTATGTGTCGCGCACCTGCAAGCCACCCTCTGTGAAGATACGTAGGAGATTAAGATTAGTAATAGCAGCCACCCAACCAGTACCGAGTGCCACAGCCTTCACTTCCTCTCCTTCAAACCTCATTAACCACTAGAATCACATGAAATAGCAAAAATCCAGTGAAATCTTAGAGAGAAAACAAAGAACATGTTAATTGCAACTTCAAATGTTTGTAATAGCCAAATAGAGATTACCTCGCTGTTGTTGGCCCAGCTACTAAAAGGACGATACATAAGAGTACTCATGTTCTTTTCACCTTTGCATGGATTTGAGAAGACGCTTCCATTTTCGTTCAGAGCAGCCATTGTGAAACCAAAGTAATCAGTCATGGCAGGAACCCTGGGACCTCTTCCAGTATCATGGAAATCTACCTACGAAACATAAACAATTGAGAAGATCATCCATTTCATCCATCAAAAAGACATTGGCATAAACATGTACAGCTCAAATTGATGAATGATACTTGCAGCTGTGAAAATTATAGATCGTGTATAGAATTCTAATGATGCAAGAACTTTTCATCACCTCTACGTGGGAGTAGCCCTCGTTTTCGATTGTGGTGATACTTCCAAGCATGTTGTAGACAAGAAAATGTCGCTTCCCGGTCTCCGCAGGAGTGGAACCTGGTTGAAATGCCTCCTGCATTTTAGGCCTTGAGGAGTTGGAGGAGCTTGCATTGCCTTCTTTCCAGTCTCTAGTGTGCTTCTTGTGCTTAGCAGCACTTCTCTTTCGCGATTCTATCTGCCGCAGCAGTCCGTCCTCCCCATCGCTATCTTCATCGCAGATCTCATCAGATATAGATTGTTTCCTTGATCTTTTGTGGCCGATTGGAGCCGACTCACCATGACTCTCCTCGATGGCATCATCCAAGCTCCCAGAAGCGCTTGGAGTCTCATCATCTTCATCAAATAAAAGAAGCCCATTTGTGCCTCTTGCCTGTAGATCTGCAGCACCATCCGTCGGGGATTTCATGCATGACGGTACTGGAGATTCCCAGATGCCAATCTTACCCATAACATCAATGACGGCTAAAGCATTCCCGTTTTGCTTCCATGCCAAAGAGCAGATTCTATCATCAATTTTTTGTCTTTCGATGTCCTGCCTCAGATCCACATCCCAGATGAGGATCTGCTTGTCCAACCCAGCAGTTGCCATGTACTTCCCATTGGGAGACCAGGCCAGGAAGCAAACAGGTCTCTCATGGTCTCCTTTCAAGGTGAACATCTTCTCGGCTGTGTCTCGGTCGTACATTACCACATCGTTCTTCAACCCTGGGACAGCCAAAGTTTCGCCATTGGGGCTCCAGCTTAGCACATTAATCAGCGAGGCATCTGCGTCACAGTTAGGAGCGATGGCCTTCAGGGTGTGCATCTGTTTCCCCGACGAGAGCTCCCAATATATGACAGTACCGAACGTGTCCACGGACGCCAAGAACTCATTCGATGGATCGAAGGATAGGCCGGTCACAGGCCCCCTGTGCCCCTTGAGCACCTTGGAGATTGTGTTGTCTATGGTTGCAATCAGTTTGATGCCGTCGTCGTCACCGGCCGCGGCCAACAAGCTTCCAGATTTGTTGAACGCGAGAGATCGGATCGGCAAGGTGAACCTTGTGACATTGCTCTGGAACTCTCCATCTGACCAAACAAATGCAAAATCCTTAGCAGAGTGAAGCCACAAACCCCCAAATTGAACTTCTTGAAATCAAATCTCTACTATTATTATTGATCGCAAGTTCTGGTCGCGACCAAATGATCTCACGAAACGAAACCTTGGAGAAGGACGCAATCGAAGAGGAGAACGAAGATGGCATACCCGGGAAGCTGTAGATCTTGACGGAGTGGTCGACGGAGCCGGAGGCAAGGGAGTTGGAGCCGGGACTCGAGGCGAGGGCAGTGAACCCCGTCTTGTGGTCGCGGACCTCCTTGGCGAGCTTCGGCGGGTGGGAGGCGTCATGGATTGAGACGGATGCGATCGGAGGCGTTTGGACGGACAGGTTGGCGCCGTCGGCGTCCCACAATCGAACAGAGCGCCGGTGCCCGGTGCCCTTTGCGCCTCCCGAGCTCAGCGATCGCTTCGAGCAGATTCTATCATCAATTTTTTGTCTTTCGATGTCCTGCCTCAGATCCACATCCCAGATGAGGATCTGCTTGTCCAACCCAGCAGTTGCCATGTACTTCCCATTGGGAGACCAGGCCAGGAAGCAAACAGGTCTCTCATGGTCTCCTTTCAAGGTGAACATCTTCTCGGCTGTGTCTCGGTCGTACATTACCACATCGTTCTTCAACCCTGGGACAGCCAAAGTTTCGCCATTGGGGCTCCAGCTTAGCACATTAATCAGCGAGGCATCTGCGTCACAGTTAGGAGCGATGGCCTTCAGGGTGTGCATCTGTTTCCCCGACGAGAGCTCCCAATATATGACAGTACCGAACGTGTCCACGGACGCCAAGAACTCATTCGATGGATCGAAGGATAGGCCGGTCACAGGCCCCCTGTGCCCCTTGAGCACCTTGGAGATTGTGTTGTCTATGGTTGCAATCAGTTTGATGCCGTCGTCGTCACCGGCCGCGGCCAACAAGCTTCCAGATTTGTTGAACGCGAGAGATCGGATCGGCAAGGTGAACCTTGTGACATTGCTCTGGAACTCTCCATCTGACCAAACAAATGCAAAATCCTTAGCAGAGTGAAGCCACAAACCCCCAAATTGAACTTCTTGAAATCAAATCTCTACTATTATTATTGATCGCAAGTTCTGGTCGCGACCAAATGATCTCACGAAACGAAACCTTGGAGAAGGACGCAATCGAAGAGGAGAACGAAGATGGCATACCCGGGAAGCTGTAGATCTTGACGGAGTGGTCGACGGAGCCGGAGGCAAGGGAGTTGGAGCCGGGACTGAAGGCGAGGGCAGTGACCCCGTCCTTGTGGTCGCGGACCTCCTTGGCGAGCTTCGGCGGGTGGGAGGCGTCATGGATGGAGACGGAGCGATCGGAGGCGTTGGACGTGACGAGGTGGCGGCCGTCGGCGTCCCACAGGATCGAACAGAGCGCCGGTGACCCGGTGCCCTTGTGCGCCTCCCGGAGCTTCAGCGATCGCTTCATGACGACCCTCTTCCTCCAGGTCGTCTAGTTTGGGTGAGGGTTTGGCCGCCTATTAATTACAAAGGGTAGGGTTTCTGGCGGGAATATTGTTTAGGGAGGGAAGCCCATTTTGGCGGGAGCTACAGGTTTTGGTTTTGTTCGCGGCGTCGGGGATGTCGAAGTTTCTCGTACATTGCACGTGATTTGAACTTGGACTCGTGCCTCGACTCATTCCAATTTGGTTGGATCAGATCTGGTCAACTTTGATCCATAGATAAAGTTGGACCGGAGATCAAGGATCCCAAAAGATGCAGAGAGAAGTCATGGTCCAGTTTTGCCCTGCAAACAATAAACATACTTCATATAAGCACTATTTTAGAGACATAACTGAGATGCGTGCCAATGTCAATGGTATTAAATGTGCTTTTGTAAACTTAATACATATCAAATTGTCGCATGAAAAAGCATGCGATCTACAAGAAGTATGACTGCTCTTATACCGACGCAAAAAGCATGATACCTATCAAGAATAGAATGCAGACAACCATGGAGCTTGAAAGAGAACAGCAACTTTTCATGATCCTCCCCAGTTCCTGTGACATTTTTTTCTGCTGCATTGTCTGACTAATGACACAAATTTGGTGGCAGATCAAACACCAAGCTGCCTTTCTCAACACGAAACAAACAAAGAAAGAAAGAAAGAAACAAGCGGAACTAAACATCTGAGAACCTGTAGTAACTTTAGTCCATCTTGACAAGAAAATGTTTGTTAGTAGAGCATCAAAGTTGAAGGCAGGATCATAGTCGCCAGATGGAGAATTTACGGGTTGCATCTCATGATCATCATATGTGGAAGTGGCGAATTTGTCTGATACCCTTACGCGTGATTGCGTTCTTGTTGATACAGGTAGAATGTGAGGATTGCAATAGATACAATGAGGACAGCCATGAAAAGATACTTTGGATCAAGATGTGCTGCTTCTATGGTCCTCACTGTCTCAATCTTGGAATCGCCACCTGAGGATTCCTCCGCCGAAACAGTCATCTCCGCACTCTTCTCACTAACAGGCACAGCTGCTATGGGCTTCTCTACCTGATAACATGTAGTTGCAGGTTAGTACTTATTGAAAAGAAGCACTTCAAACTTTTAGTCTTAAAGAAAGAAAGCTTTGAGAGCCCAAACAAAGGGTTAAACCCCCCCCCCAAAAAAAAAAGGGATGACCTACCCAATAACCCGTAGTTGAAGACTCTGTCAATGCTTCCACATTGTAGCTCAAAGAAGTATGGGCATTTTCTTTTGTTTTACATTTCTCAGCCAGGATCTTGTTCTTTTTCGTTAATGCAGTTATCTACAAAAAAAATAAAGACATGGCTTAATGAAATGATAACCCCATTTGTAAATAATCAACATGTCCTCAGCTACAAATAAAAAAAAATTAGTAAAATAACAGCACCCTTCACAAATAATCAACACGTCCTCCACATTTTAAAAGAAAGGTTAACTCCACTTATTTGGCACCAACTCCAGAGATCCACTGCCAAACAGAACTGTGAATAACAAAAGAAGAAAAGAGCCGTACCTGTGACTGAAGGCGTTCTCTTTCCAAGGCTAGTTTCTTGACCAGATCACTGATAGTTTTTGTCCGAATACCAATGTCTTTAGCAATGGCTGTTTTTGCCCCGTCAGCTTGTTGCAGGGATGTCTCTAAATATTCTAATCGTCCTCTTAGGAAACCCAGCTCTTCATTTAGTTCTAAATTACTTTCGGTTAACAGAGTGACCTTAGATTCAGCACTCTCTGCCCTACTTTCTGCTTTTGAGACCTTTGTTTTGAGATGCTCAATCATATTTTGCATGTCAGAAATTGCAGCATATAATCCATTCTGTTGCTCTTCAAGTGCTTCAACAGATGCCTTTGCATGCTCCAACTGAGTATGTAATTCCTGGCATCTCCTCTCTAAAAGGTTTGTCTTTTCAGATTCACTATTTCGAAGAAAAAAAAGCTCTTCATTTAGTTCAACATTAGTTTTACTCAGTTCAGCATACTTTGCTTCTGCAATTTCAGCTCTGCTTTCAGTTCTCAAAACATTAGCCTTGAGACCCTCAATTACTTTTTCCACCTGACTGAGTGCAGACTGCAGCACACTCTGTTGTTGCTGACTTGTTCCAACAGAAGCCTTTGCCAGCTGCAACTGGGCATCAGACTCTCTAAGTTTCTCCTCAAGTGTTCTCACCTTGTCCTTCAGAGACAAGATTTCAGAACTAGCCAGCAAGCTTTCATCTTCAGCTTTCAACCCACTTGCTCCTCTTTCTTTTGACGAGATTAAATCAAGTTCTGCATGAGTCACCCTCTCCTTGGCAGCTTCTTCAGCATGTATTTTCATCAAATTTTCCTGCAACTTTGATCTCATCTCATGTTCCCGATGTTGTGAACTATTTAGATTAAGTTGAAGAACCTGAACTCTTCCAGCTAATTCTTCAGAAGTACCCAAAAGTATCTCAGCAGCATTTTCAGCCTCAAATGCCCTCTCCAAACATATTTCCATCAACTCTTCCATGCAGTATAGCTCTCTTTCTGCATAATGCAGTTTCAGCTTAAGATCCTCCTCACTATATCTTAAATCTGAAAGCTTTTTTTCAAAATCCAGTTCTCTGGCCAATGATTTCTCCAACATTTGCAAGACATGCCTTTGTTGGTCAAGACTCTGCGGTTTCAACTTTGTGCTGATGGATGACAAATGACTATTGTCAGGTTCTTCACTTTCATCAGTCCCTAATTGCACGGATTGAGGAAATTAATGGATTCATTCATGCTATTATGCACAAAAGAATAAAGCAAAGTACAAATGGACAACTCACTGGTTTCACAATGGCACAAAGCTAGAGTTCTTATGAACGTCGATGACTGATCTAGTATATCAGCAACTGAATCTTGTAACTTCTTCACAGATTTTTCAGCATCATGCAACTTCTCTTCTGCTTTAGCAGCAGATTCTTCAAAGTGCTCATTTTGAGAAACTTGTTGGCGAACCTCTATGATTTCAGTTTGTAGCAAGCACATGAAGCTTTGTAGTTCTTTGACCTCCACGTCTAAAATCCCAGATAAAATATCAGATTCAAAGGCCTTCATAACAGACTCATCTGAGATGTCTTTGTATTCCATGCTCACAGCTTCAAAATCATTGGCTCTATCAACTACTAGCATCAAGAGTATCTCCAAGTTTAGTAGCTTCTCTGAAGAATATGCAATATCAAGTTCTACTCTTGTCAGAGCCTCGAATCCATTTCCTCCATTCATTCCGTCTCCACATAGTGAACCATCCTCTTGCAAACAATTATCATCGCAATCATCAGTAGCCATGATCTGATTATCCTTTTCCTACAAGAACAACAACAAACACCATAAATCTGATCATCCTTCTCCAAAAGACAAAAAACAACGTCATGAATCCACAAGATCCAACAAGCATGAATAGTACATAAATGAGGATGGAAGAGAGGAGGGAGGGAAGGTACATGGCCAATGTAAAATGACTATCATACCAAACAGTTACAGCAAGTTCGCTCTATCACAAGAAACCATGGTCTAAAAAACCATCTGGACCAGTTTGAAATGGGCAGTAAACATCAACCAATGGAGAACTACACTGCAGACCAACACATTTCGGTTGATCCAGGTCCAGTTCAGGGTTTTTATATAAAGACCCTTTATTAATCATTTAAATCCCTCTCCCTCATTCGATCAACAGGTCCAAGCCACGTGCTATCCCTCATGCCACCAGCTTGTCTGCTGCCTTTGGCCCACCAAGTACCTCTCCTCTTCCAACTCCTCTCCTCCTCGTCCTCCTCCTCCTCCTCCCTTCTCAATGCTAACCGATATGCCGACATTATACTTTGTACCAATATGACGGTACATACCATATCTGTATGGTTCTACCAACAGCCAACACAAGGTCAAAACAAAACAAGTAACAAGACATCAGTTAGCATCTTGGTTTAGGAATATGCAGCATTTGGACTTACCAAAGTTGAGATAAGACAGTTCCAGCTAGTTTGCTAGTTGATGGGTAACACTATGCTTGCTCATAATACCCAATCTTTTGTACCTTGTCACATTAGTTAAACTCGATCACATATATGATGATGTGATCTTGGGCCCTCTTGTTTCCTTGGTCAAAATCTTATGGAAATAGATGCTTTAGAGGGTGAACTGTATCAAGGCAATAACAGGATTATCAAGAAGCACAACCATGTGAGTTAAGCAACTGACATAGTTCTTGGTGCTAAATTAACAGGGGCAGTGTGAAGCTTGGAGCCACGAAAAATGGCAAGATAAAAGTCTTCTGCATGGACTAGAAAGAAGCAGGTTCCTCACTTGACCTTTTCCTTCTAGCTGCATTCCTTTGTCTAGCTTAATTTAGCTTGGTAGAGCCATAACTCAAACTCAGGGTTGAATTGTACATTAACCATCCAGCTGCATCACAAAATCTGCTCTAGCTATTGACATGCAACTCAATCTTCATGGTCTCATCCTGAGACAATTGCTCGACTCAGTAACTTAAAGACTTGGTACTTCTCTCTGACATCCAACACAACTTGCTCACTTATATTAATTGATATTCAATTACATGAGGCTCCAAATGAACCCATTGATACTAAATTTTGAAATATCAGTTAATAAACAATCACCATATCAATTTTTTAATGTTCACTTAGTTAACACTAACTCGGGGAAATATCGTAGAATGTACTTCTGTCAACGGTGTATTATTTTTTCAGAAATATGCTACAATACTTAATGAACCAAATGTAGCAGACAATGTTTTAGAAATGAAATCAATCTAAAATATAAGAGACAAACTTATTTCAAGATGTTAAGAGCTTGATTTCTCTGGTCTTAAAAGTAAAGTAATACAATTAGATCTTTTTAATGTCTTACAAGCATTACCGCACATACACGGAAAGAAAAAAAGAAGAAGATGATGATGATGATGAAACATAGTTGGTTAATACTGAAACCTAGTCAAGTAAGATCTACTGAGGTATTGCTTCGGTATTGCTTCTTTTAGGGATCCTAATATCGGAAAGTAATGGGGATATTTAGGACTGCTTGATTTGAAGTTTTCTATTTTATTATTTAGTACAATAGAAAAGAAAACCAAGAACTTTTAACCTATTTCCACTTAGTTTTTGTAGTAAATTTTCTCAGAGTCGATCACTTCCTTTTGTTATCATGATTATTATTCTATCACTGTGTCAAAACTTTTCAAAAAAAGAAATCTTCAACGTGGTTCAAGCTTCTCTGACAGGCTTGTCACAAAGAAATATGTACTAAACAGTGCTAGAACAATGCCTTCTAGGAAGAAAGAACCTTACCAGTATTTTCTTCCTTATAAAATATTCTAGCCTATATATTTAAATATGGAACTTCCAACCAATTTCTGAAACCATATCATTAAGAACCACATGAAAAAAAAAAATTGTAGATTGGTCATTTTCAGGAAACACTGATCATTGGCAACACCAATTGGCAGGGCCTAATTCTCTGGCTGTACTTGGAAGGTGGACGACGATGACAAGAACCATTTGGTTGGACAAAGTCTAAGACAAAGTATACTCATTTCGGCCACTTGGACACTCACAGAACATAAGTCTGGCTCCGAAGCAAACAGCGGTCATCCTATCCTCGGATTTCGCACTTCAGATCATATCTATATTAGATTGTTTTTTACTCAACGAAACCTATCTAATCCCCAACACGATGATAGCGAGTCAATTTAGACACCCGCACACTCAAAAATGATTATATATCTATATATAACACTGACTAATCCATTCACACAATCCGAACGAACGATTGCATCGATATCGTTCAATCTTAAAACCAAAATTGGAATCCAAAGAGAACCACAAAAACAGCGCAAGAAGATCACGAGAACTTACGTCGCCTTGGGGCGAATGACCACCGGAGCAAGAAGGAACCGACCGGATCGATTCGAGCGCCCAAGGTTCTTCTTCGACCTAGGGTTTCGGCGGGGTATTGGGAATCTGAAGCTGAAGGCGGTGCAAGAAGCAGTGGCTCGCCGACGCCGACCTTTGTGCGATCGGGTCGGGTTGGGACTAAGGGAATGGGCCGGATCGGATCCTGGATCAAATCGGTTGTGGGTGATCAATCGGATGTTCCATGTAGACTTGCAAATATTCGGTCCTCCAAAAATTAATATATAATAAATAAGATTAAACACTGATATATATTTGGCATTAGTTTATGTATATATCTAAAATATTTTTGATACTACCATCATCATAATATTCTTTAAGGGATATTAATGTTATCACTTTAACTACAAGCGATAAGCGCAAGTGTAATCAGATTGTAAGATGTTCAGAGACTCCATTACTAATCAAGCCACGTAAATATTAATTTTTTAATATAATTTTTTAAAAAAAATATTTTTATATTATATATTATTAATTTTAATTGAATTGATTATAAAAAAAATTTATTAGAACACAGTAAAACGTTCACAATATCTCATTACTAACTTATATTGAAAAAAATGATATTGATCCTTTTATAAGTAAAAATTAGATCGTATTTTTGTACGTGTGTACTTAAAACTCAAATATGCAATACCGTATTGTACTGGTGTTTCGAGGTTAGCTCGATACGATACGATACCGTGTACTGCTCGGTACATCAGAACGTACTGAATGATTTTAAATATTTTTTCTTATAATGTAGCACTGTAGCACGTTCCAGTAGCGTGCAATCCACATACCGATATATCATCATACCGGTACATACCACCCGTACCAGATGATACTATTTAAAATTATATACCATGTTTAAAATCAAATTAGACTAATTTGATCAGTATTAATATTTCTTATATATATATACACACATATAAATATGTATATATATATATATATTCAAATGTTAGTCTTATATAATATGTATATATTTAAATTTAAGTTAGCAAGGTTGAGTTGTTAGGGATTTGATAATACTATATATAAGGATTTAAATGTTAGTCATATAGGTAGTTACAATGGTTTGATAGACATGTTAGTCATATATTTTAATTTTTTAACTATTATATATAATGATATTGAATGATATATTTATATAAAAAAATGACGAAAGTAAATTTTTAACATATAATCTTATAATAAATCGTCAAAATCTTTACGATCTAAAATTAGCTCACATTTTCATATGATATATGTCGATATAATCGAGGATGAAAATAGCATAAAAATTAAATTAAGGCGGTGATGTGGAAGATAAATTAATTGCCATGAAACGTGGAAATATATGTTCCCTGCACCGTGACATATGGAATTCCACGTGGCATCCACTGCCACGTGGAGATCCTCCCTTGCTTGCACGATCGCCAACATAGCAATGAAACAAAGCGAGATTGGTCACGAGTCAGACCTAATGCACGTTTAATTGTGGTCAACGTCGCGCAGTCCAATGTCGTCGAACCCCATGCACCTATTTCTTCTTTGCCAATAAAAGAATTGCAAGTACTAATTAGGAAGATTTCGGAGACGAGATTATATAATACGCCTCGCCATAAGCAAGCTAAATGAATTGTGATGTTGATTATGAGTTCGGATAAATATTTTGAACAAGTGATTGATGCTCGATGCATTTTGAATTCTTTAACTCTATTCTCATTATTTTTGACTAAATAATCTCGAATTATGGCATCTTTAATTGGCGGAGTCCAATCATATCCTCATGCTTCATAATAACGGTTACATGTCTGTAGTGTTGTAATATGCTTGAAGTAAATGAAAGACAATATGTTCACATGATGCTTTTTCATTGGTTCTGAAAAGAGCTTGTGAGATGCTTGGCATTGGACAATAATTTACCATTTATTATAATTTAAATTTGCCAAAGATGAGACGATGAGACAACTCTCTCTCTCTCTCTCTCTCTCTCTCTCTCTCTCTCTCTCTCTCTCTCTCTCTTAGCAGTAGTAGTAGTGCATTAATTTGTTTCAACTATGTCATCCATGTAATGCAACATAGTTAGACCAGCCATGCTAAATTAACAGCATTCATCCCTCTTTTCACTAAGCATCTGTTTGATATTTGCTGAGAGATAAGCTCAAGCAAAAAGATGAAGGTCATATCTCCTATTCCAAGCTTGGAAAGGCTGTTTATTTGTATCACTCACCAAAGCCAATGTAGATTGCAGTAGGTATCACCATGAGAATGCCTTGGAGCATTGATTGGCACATCATGGAGCATTGAATGCCATTTGCTTCTCTCTCAGACTCTGCAACTCCTGCCTCATCCCTACAAACCATTGTCTTTTAGTATTCTTCCTTGTATGCCTAGCGTTCTCAAATCCTGCTATTTGATTCGTGTTGGTGCACAGCTTCCCACTAACCCCCCTTGTCTATATCTTAGTGCAGCTTTTCTCCAGTCCATACTTTGTAGGGAGAAAGAAGGCAATGTCAAGAATGCTGATCCTGTTTTGTTTGGTTTTTCCCACTGGTATTTGAGAGCGATTCAAGGAAGCCGCTAAGAAATGCTTCTGCAGTTGCCACTCATGTGAGTTGCTTCTATCAGTAGCTTATTGGAGACCGACTCTTTGTGGTAGACATCAACAGTTAAAGAGAAGCTAGTGCTTCAATTTCTCTATGTTTTTTGCTTTCTCTTCCCAAAGCTTTCTGCATGCAGAGACTAAAGATTTAGAACACATTCTCACTGGAAGCGAAGCTTGTTTTGCAGTACCAGCAAGACATGGCCCTCTAGTCTGATGATGGTGTTGCATTTCTTTGTGTTGGTCACATCACAGTAACTATTGTGTTGAAGAAATAGAAACTTAGATATGGTCTAAAGTTTCAGGAATATCTTGAACAATTCTTCTAAATCTTGCAAACTCCATCAAATGCAAAACATGCCTTCTTCTGATGCAATTGAGTGATGATATTTGTGCATCTAAAACAACATTTTTCTCATGTGATAGTGGTTTAGTGTATAACTTCTTCCCACAAAAAAAGATGACAAAGTGCACTTTTTTCTTTATCATGATAACTTTAAATATTTCACCTGCTTTGTTTGCCAGGAAGAAAGCATGGAGAAAGAAGAATGCAGAGGAGTGGGCAATGGGGGTTCCACCACTGGTGGGAGATGGATGGAAGCTCATACTAACTACATATGCACCCAAGACTTGGGTCCATGATTTCTTGTCCAATTCATATCTTTTTCTTCTCTCTCTTCTCCTTTCACTGTGGTAGCTTACAAGACATCTGTTGTGGAGTGACTTGTTTATATTTTCTTAATGATTATTGATTTTCTTTAAGCTAAGTCTTTGTTTAGACTTCTCTTCTTCTAATGCACAGATCATTATTGGAAGTCAAACAAAAAAGATGTTTAGATAATTGGGAGAGAAGTAAATTTTAATATAGGAAAAGTGGAATCACACACTCAATTTCCATTGCTAGTCTTCTAATCTGCAAACTAAATCACTTGAATCTTTGGTTTCTTCCAGTTTCTGCCAAGAGTAGCATGATTTTCATTTAGAAATAAATACTTCCTTCTGCCTTGTAGAATTTCTTGGAAAAGTAAAATTCTTTCACAAGATGAGAAACACTAACCCAATGCATGAGATTCCCACTGATATGAGGTTTAGTAGTGAGATTATTTCTTTGACTAACTCGTTCGATCAAATCATGAAGATATAATTTAAAGTTAGAGAAGATTATGCTTAAACAAAGATTTATAGTTGATGCCAAACATGAAGAAGCAAATTTGGAGCATTTCCTTCATCCCTTCCTTCTTAAACCTACTGAAGAAAGCCATTACTGTTTCTTACTTTTCTGACCATGTTAATATCTCAACTTATGATGCTAAATGCTCTCTGACAATATATATTTATATGATTGTCAAAACCTTCTTCCTTCTTAGGCCATAGAAATTGCAATCACTAGACAACAATATTCTTCTATAACTTGGCTTTCTTTGTTGTTCATTAAAGATATGGAGAATATATACATGAAGTGGCTATGAAGGGCAACTGGAAATGGGAGCTTTAAGCTGAGCATATTCTCATGGCTAACTTTGTATGCAGAACTAAAAACACTGTCATGAGGGATTAATCTAATGTAAAGAGATAAAAAAAAGCAGAGGACCACAGCAGAGCAATCTGTTCCTGCACAGATATGTTTACCTGCTCAAACACTTGGAATCTCTAACAATCATCTATTACTATTGATGTGCATAGTAGATAAGAACAAGTTGGTGTTATCCAAAGTGATGAATCCTAATTATTTAAGCCTGATCATCTTTCATGACCTTGATTTCAATGATTATTTTTCTTACTAAGGAAAAAGTCAATCATAATGTTTTCCACAACAGTTCTCAGTAATTACTTAATATTGACTTATATTTTGCGTAAATTAAGATTTGATACATACAATCTAATCAATTGGATCAATCATATCAACATGAATATTCTTTCTTATCTAAAAATTTTAGTTATTATATATAAAAGTCTCTTTTACAACTCTAACCTCTTATCGACTTAAGCATTAGACTGACCTACATATTGAACACATCATAATAAGATGAGAAAGACTTGTTTTGAGAATATAACTATATTCACTCCATAATAAGAATCGACGATCGATTTTAACACTAATATTATTTTTATATTTTATACGTAACTGCTACCATAAGTTGTGTAATCATTGTTGAGCTTCGAAAGAAACTTTTGTTTGTTCAATGATATTATTATGCGATCTCAAATTATATGTTTCGTTAGACTAAGGAGGATAGTTTATATGTGTGTTCGCACTTTAATCGAAGAAAATAGATTGATACTTTACGAACAAGTGTCGCTCAGGACGATCTTTTTGACTTGGGTGATCGAGGGTGACCTTTTTGACTTGGGTGATCGGAGTTCGTGACAGCAAACCTTGCAAAAGAGATAGATTTCTTTAAAGCAAATAATTGTGGTGATATTTGATTCAAACCATTCCCTAATTCAAGGAACATAGCTGTGGACATGATAGAAGCTTTGGCACCAAAAGCATCCCCACTCACTCATGTGCATGATATGGAAAGTGTCCTCACACTATCTTTATGTCATCACCATGGAGGTCACTGAGCACACAAACGCCCTCACTGCGCCGCTTCCCAGCGACCACATCACCATGGAATCTCCACTTTACAGAACAAGAGGCCAAACACAACTGGTGCCCTACATGTCCTTGAACTGATAACATGACTACATAAATAGGATGAGAGAACATGTGCATGGAACAGAACAAATGATGACAGGACTTGCAAAAGGAGAATTAATGGTGGAGTCACTTGATGCAGGAATAGATGCATTCCAAGTTTGCAGATAAACTTGTTACCATGATGAAGCCAAGGAGGAGGAGGAGGAGGAGGAGGAGGAGGAGGAGGAATAGGACAACTCTTATATCTCTTCAGGATGAGTATATATGCTTAGTTACTGCACTTTGAGAAACTACTGATATGGACAATGGAGTTTGCAAGAGATCACTGCACTGGCCATCTTGTGGGTGCTATTGCCTCTCTTATCCATCTGTCTTGTTCCTTGAGGCATCTGCCTTTTGCAGTACAGGTTTTGGCCTTCAAAGTGTTCCAATCATGTACTTCCACTTGAGTGGTGTGTGTTATTTGTTTGGATATGTTGAAAGAGAGGAGGAGGCATTTCATATGTGAGCTCAGTAGGAGGTGTTTTCAGCTTGTTTGGGATGCCAAGGTTTCATTAAATACTGTGTGTGCTACATATCACAACAACATAAGAGAGGATGATATTACATTTAACATTTTTATAATATTATTCTAAAATTTAATTTACTTTCTAATTAGATAAGAGATTGATTTGAGAGTCTTATCTTGTATTCTATTATTATTATCCCTTATTCATCAAATAACCATTTGAAATTACATACACATGCATCTACTTCAAGATGCTTCTCAAGGAGAAACGATGCTTCTCAAGGAGAATGCATAGAGAGAGAGAGAGAGAGAGAGAGAGAGAGAGAGAGAGAGAGAGAGAGAGAAAACATATGCTAGATAAATATAACATGCCAATTCACTCTCTATATTTAGTATTTACATATCACTTTCTATAACATGCCAATTCACTTTTTTACATGTCACAACAACATAAGAGAAGCTGATATTAAATTTAGTATTTTTATAAATTTTTTTTTTTTACTTTAGAAAAGAATGTTTGAATGCTAAAATAAACTTTCTAATTAGAGAAGAGATTGATGTGGGAATCTTATCTTGTATTCTATTATCCCTTATTTGTCACATAACCATTTGAAATTATATACACATGCATCTACTTCAAGATATTTCTTGAGGAGAATGTCTAGAGAGAGAACAATAGATAAATATAACATGCCAATTCACATGCAAAAGATGAAGGTATTTACAGAACTTAATTGCTCAGAGTCAAAGAGATCAGACACCAAATCATGCGTATTGATTGATGGTGGAGGAGTATTGTACTAAGTAGCTTCCTCAGAACAAAATTGTGGGGTGGAGAAGAAGGATGAAACAAAGCTGATGGATCTCTGCATGCGATATGACGAGGAAATTAATTTATGAGGCTTATGCTCGTTGCTCGTCGCATGCAACGGGAGGGACGGGCGTGGCGATGAAGGTGGGGACGTCGTCGCCGGCCATGACGACCACGACGCGAGGTTCCATTTCCAGAGGGACGACCACAGGCTTCTCGGCCGTGCATGGCG
Source organism: Musa balbisiana (assembly GCA_004837865.1). Taxonomy (NCBI): domain Eukaryota; kingdom Viridiplantae; phylum Streptophyta; class Magnoliopsida; order Zingiberales; family Musaceae; genus Musa; species Musa balbisiana. Next base: position 16,896,729 of record CM017188.1, on the reverse strand, counting down.
GCGTGGAATCTTCCTCGGACGACTTGTGGCGAGTGCAAGCAAGCACGAGGAGTGCTACGGCGATGAGACCCACCATTGCTGCCACACCTCCGAAGAGATACGGGAGTGGAGAACGCCATGGCTGCAGTCCTGAGGAGGGGGATGATGAGCTCCCTGCCGGCCTCATTTATCTCACCCCCCTTTTGTCTCTGCTGATGAGTAGATGATGAGCTGCCGGTTGAGGTGAGACGCTATGGGCGAGAGTATTTATAGACGGAAGGAGAGAGATGAAGAAGCCAAAGTTGGTCATCTGCTGGTGGGATGTGGAAGCCACCAGAAGCTCAATGGCCCCACTGAGAGAGAGTGAGAGTGAGAGAGTGAGAGAGAGAGAGAGAGAGAGTGAGAGAGAGAGAGAGAGAGAGAGACTGCTTTAGCACGCTTAAGGTTTGGAATGGATGGTGCAGGAAGCAGATGGCATATTTGTTGTGGGCTCGAGGAGACTGTAGCAGCCATGGCGATAGCTGAAGCTGGTTATGCTGAGTCTTCTCATCTTCCATGGCACTCCTTGTCATGTTGGAAGAAGACAAGAGCTAAGTACTGTTGACTGCTGCAAGCATGGTGTCAAGCAAGTCTCAGCTCACTACCTCCTTATTAGACATCCATCGGATCAACAACAACTGCCTCACAGCATAAGCATCTCGATCTGGAACAAAGCCATCATCACTATTTCCTGCAATAAAGCCAAAAGCTACCATTGGAGTTATGATCCAAACTCCATCATAATTAATTTTAATCTACTCTGCTCTTTCCCATTTGACTGAGTGAAAGAGTCACTAACCTTTGATTGAATTAATTAACTAATGAAAACACAGTTTTAGTAAATTTAGAAGAAATAAAATATAATTATGTATTATGTTAAAAAAAATAGAAAAAAAATATGATAGAAGAAAAAAAGAAGACAATAACAAAAAAAGATGATAGACTTTTCTTTTCTTCCATCTTTGCAATATACAAACTTAAATGCTCTCGAAAAATATCAAATATTTCTAACTATAAATAAAGAGTTGAGAACATTTCAATCTTTCTAAGGTTTAATAGTTTAATTAGTGAACCGAATTAATCGAGACTCCACATTTTTGGTGGCATATAGTCTTAGATTTTCTCACACCAGATTAAACTCTGCCTATATTGATTGCATGTCAAATGTTATATAAACCAGTAGCCATCATCAAATCCACAAACAGATAAAAGATCTTCTAACAAGAGCCAATTATCATACATTAACATCACCTCCAAGTTCCAAACCAGAGGTTTAAAAGACTCAGATACAAGAAAATATCGATTAGGTGTACAAATTAGAACAGATTGGGGTAGTCAAGAGTTAAAAAGATGAAAAGATACTCTTGGATGTAGTTTTCAGCATAACTGTTAGAATAGAATATAAACAGCATGACTAGCAAAAACTGATTGTGATATCTACCATCTGATAATGGATTCAGATGGATCAATCTTGTTTGTCAAGCATAGCACTCCAATAATATGTCTGATGCACTTCCAAGTTCCAACATCAGGATTGAGTTAATGAGCACTTGATTTGATTCTTCGTGCTACTTCAACCAATGATAAGCCACCATCACCTTCGGATTTGAAATATCAATTTCAGACAACTTGAGTCACCACCAAAAGGCAATTCAATGCAAGAATATGAGGAGTCTGAAACAGGAAATCACCAACAGAAAGCTTTCGACGTAAAGGTTCATTACGATGTTTAGCTCATTGGTGACCATGCACGTCTCTTTGTTCAACAGTCTGGGTTGATAGTGATTAACGTCGAACTATATCTGAACACAAAGATGATACGTCAGCATATAGTCACATTTAAGGTAAAGCATATCTGCTTTAGGCATAATTCAGGAACAATAAGAAATGACAGATTAGAATATAGAATAAAAAAAGCTACCAACACATAAATCAGCATTTGAGGAATATATTTTGCTTTAAAGAATTTACTACTATCTTCGATGAAGAACATGGAACATAAGATTTATACACACTAACAGAATAAAGACAGCAAAAATATAAATCATACCAAAAAATCTTTCTTGCAGTTCTTCCACCAGAAAGGCTCAGATTTCTGAGGAGACTGAATGACTACAGTATCTAAGGACTGCCATACCTGCCAACTAGGAAATGCCAAATATTCATCAACAATATAATGTGGAAATTCTCTCCAAGATGAAACTCTTAATTCCAATTAATTTTTTCTAGTCCACAAAAAGAAAAAACAGTTACAGTCCACTCAACAAATGAAGAACAAAAAAAAGAGAAAAATCTTTGTGGATGACCTTTGTTTTCCATACAATACGCGGCAGTAGAGATGTAGCTAAGCTCCATATGGTTAATTTGTGCCATTGTATGTCAGCGTCAGATGCACTACAGCTGCATCGACAGGTCGATAAGCCATGCATCATGTCAGCCGGCATGCATGATTCACCTGCCCTTAGGGCTTCTCCAACATCTAGCTCCATCTTCATACGACAAAGAACAGGTGACCAATCTTTGTTTTGGTATGAACAATTTATCTTTCTTCTGTTTCATGTGAACTATCTCAGTATGCAATGCCTGGAGAATCAAACGGATGAACAACGGCAAAATTATAGTGAATTAAGGGGAGCTGGCCCCTCATCTTTGCCATGACTTTGTATAAATGACTTGTCAAAATCTCAAGTGAATGACTTCATTCTTTAACAAATGGATGCAAAATTTTATGGAAAATTGGTTCCTTTAAGGATCACTTTCTGATGTGTTTGATAGGAAACAAAAAAGATATATTTGTGAATATATCTGTGATGACTGAACAAATTGGTTCCTTTACAAATCACTTTCCGATGTGTTCCTTTACAAATTGGTTCATTTGCAAATAATTCTGCACGAATGCAGATATATTTGTGATGATCATCCCAATGGCTGATGCCCAAGTCATAGAAACATGTAGAGATCTATCTGAGACGTGTTCTAGAGCAAACTGAGAGACTGGCGTACCTTAATGATGACCGAACAGAGAACAGACACAGATCTCCTGCCTGATCAATTCCAACTGTTCCTGGGATTGAGTGATCACTTCATTGCATAGGTTCCATCATCTGATGATGGAAACCAAGCAACATCAGCAAGAGATCACATGTCAAAACATCCAGGAAAAAGAAAAGAAATCCAACAAACTACCAAATTATAATGTAGCATCGAACTGTTACATTTTGACGTGATCAGCAAAACCTAATCGATTAAAAAAAGAGAATTTTTTTGCGTAATTTATTTATCAAATACATAAACAAAATGAGCATTCTACGCCAAAAGAAGGCAGACCGCACAAGGAATAGTGCGATCAGATGTGGGATGGTTTGTTGGAGTCCAAGAAAGTCCCGAATAATTATGTGCAGTTCGAATTTTTGGAATTTCCGGGCATTAACAAAGCAAAACGATTAAAAAGAATCATTTTTGGGCGCAATTCATCGATACGTATACAAAGAAAAGAAATGCACCCAAAAGAAAGGCAAACCGAACTAAATAAGATATCGTTCACATCAAGATTCGACATTTAGTCGTGCGATCAGATCTGGGCAAAAGAGCTGAGATGTGGGAGGGGTTGGTGGAATTCTTATCGAAGAAGTCCCCAATTGTTATGTATAATTTGAATCTTTGGATTTTTCATGGGATCAACAAACCTAATCGAGTAAAAAGAATCATTTTTCTGGCGTAATTCGTCGATACATATATACAGGGATTATAATTACACCCGCAAAAAGGGAAACCAGACGAAATCAGAGATGGATCGCATCAAGATTCAACAATCGACAAGCAAAGAGTAGTTCAATCCGATCTATGGCGAAAGACCTGAGATGTGGGAGGGGTCGATGGCCTTCTCGCGGACTTCGGCGACGACCTCGCAGACCTCGGAACCGCTTCTGGTTCGAACACCCGTCTCCGTCGCCGTTGAAGCCTGAAGCCCCGATTACCGAGTATCGATAGCCTGGGAGTTCTCATCCACGCAATCCTTCACCTGAGTCATAGTTGGAGACCATATGGGGCCCACAACCCATACAAGGGCGGGTGACACGGGTGAGTGTGTGAGAAGCGTCGCAAAACGAACATCTAACTTTTCTTTTTATAAGTTTTTAGAATTTTATAGGCGGATTAAATTTAGAAATATATATTTTTTGAAATAAGTTTTAATATGACATGTAAACCCCATCAAATATTGTTAATCTATTTATTGTGCACTAAAAAGATTAATGATCGTTTAACCAAGGAAAAGTCGCTCCTATTTATTGGACGCTATTTGTTTTTATCTGAGATTATTTTTATAAATGATAAAAAAATTTCATGAATCAAATCTAATTAAAATTATTTTTTTATGTATATAAGCTGTGATCGATTATAAATAGAATATAGATTAGTTTAATTTTGGATATAACTAGTTTACTTGGATTAAATCAATTAAAAAATGTTCAGAATATATATAATATGATTTTTTTTAAAAAAACAATTATGATAATTAATTATCAATATTTAAGATTTTTAATTAATATATGATCAAGTAACTTTATCAACAACCAACCCAAACTTCAAAAAATTAATACAATGAATATTAGGGTGTCATCAAATTAAAAAAATCAGTAATGTTTTCTTTGATAAAATGCTCAGTATAAATTTTTTTTTAAAAAAATCTCTATTAGCACTCTAACTTTCAAAAATTTTCATGGAGTATTTAAAAAAAAACCGATATTATCCCTATTGATCATCATCTCCATATAGTATTGTTGCCCTCACTTATGAGGCAATAATAGATCGAGGAACATCTCATGTGTTTTTGTTATTGCACATCTTTTTTTTTATGCGAAAGTCATAGACGAAAATGCTGATCATATCTTCCTCTTTTGTTCATAATTTTTTTGCCTACACCTCCGTTATTGGTTATTTGTGTCATGAGCAAAAACAATGAGGATAAGATGTATAGGAATGGATTCGATACGAATCGATGACGTTTATGAAAATAAAAGACGAACTGACAGAATATACAAGAGAGAATATAGGAAAACGATACACGACCAAACGAGAAGGATAAAATATGTTTCTTAAGCTGAGGACATATTTAAAAGTTGGGACGTTAAAATTTATCAAAAACTAAATATTTTTCTGAAAATTCGTCTAATATTTTATAAATGTCACATGACAGTGAATTAATTAGGAGAACGGACAGATAAGCCAGATTGGGTTTTGGTTCCGTCCACGTAAAGCAAGCGGAGAGAGAGTGCGACTCAGATACGGTGACGATTCAGATTCTGGGCGGCTCGAGGTTTGCTTCGTTTCTGCCCGACACCGGAGTGGCCTTTAAACCCCTCGTCATCTCACCACCAACAGCAGCAGCTGCAGCAGTGAACCTTCTCCTGCCTGCCTTCTTCTCTGTCCTTTTTCAGTCCGAGTAAGAAAGGGTTTCCCCTGCAGCTCTCTCGGAGGAGTCTCATGGAGGGAGGGGTTGGCCCATCCAGGCAGCACTTCGTCAAGGCGTTGATCCCCGGGTTCTCTAAAAGGATGGTATGCTCTTCTCGTGGGATCCCACTGGAAAGAGAATATAAAACAAAGATTGTATATTTTCTTCATTTCTGAAACAAGAAAAAAAGAGCATTTTTCATGGTAGATGATGATTCAGTACTCTCGACACAAAAAGAAATCTTGTAGTTTGCAAAAGAAAAATGAAACTTCAGAGATCACAGATTAATTTTCATAGAAAAAGGAAACAAATATTGCAGATTAGCATTTCTACAGGGAAGATTGAAGAATCATAGGTGAAATCACAAGAACTCCAACACAAAGAATCATAGTTTTTCTCTCTTTTGAGGAAATCAGAGCATGATAATCTGGTGCTCTTGAATCAGTTGTGATTATTGCATCAGAATAAATTTTTAGGTTTAAGAATGATGTGAATGGTAGAATCTTTAATCATATTTTGATTGAAGGTCTGGGTGACTGTGATGGTGAACTCTTCTAGAGACTGGATGCATGTCAGCCAACCTCTAGTAAAAGTTGATGAGTTTAGATTGTTCTCATACTTGTCAGATGTCATGATCAAATGCAAATGAATCCATAGTCTGAACCAATAATTTTGTAAGTTCATCAAGCATCTACCAAAAGGATACCTATTCTTTGTATAAAAGGCTAAATACATAAATCATCTACCCATAAAAAAATATTAAGCTTCTAGCACAGAGGATGGGCAAAAAACAAAGAAAAAACATAAATCATCTGCTATTAAACATTGAAACACCTGTCACTGCTCCTGAAATTTACTTGTTCTATTGGAGAGAGCCTACTATGATACTGCTGTTGTTAGGATATTATGACTTCTTCTTCTTCTTCTTCTTCTTCTTCTTCTTCTTCTTCTTCTTCGTCTTCTTCTTCTTCTTCTTCTTCTTCTTCGTCTTCTTGTATTGGAGAAAACCTACGACAATGACGTTATTCTTTTTGTTCTGCTTCTATTTATCTTCTGGGGCACTTTTATTTGTCTATCAGTCACCCTTCCTGGCATTGGCAATTATAACTTTGAGTCATGGACGATTTCATGTCGGTTCATCTTGATTTATATTAAGCATTAAGCATCCATCTAATCTGTAGCTGCTTTAACATGTTCAGCAATTTATATGTTAGATTAATCCTGCACATTGAGTTACTTTGTTCAGTTCCATATTTAGCTTTCTTCAGTTCTGATACCGGTATATATGCTGATAATTGTGCTGGTCCAAATTATGGAACAATGTGTTCTTCAACACAAAAAGAAATCAGTAGCAACATAACTTTTCACTCTTACATTGCAGCTTATTCCTCGTCACTTCACCGAGCGTCTTGCGTGTGAGAACCATCGAGAGAGATGGGCCACCATTCTAAGCCCTCTTGGCAAGTTTTGGCATGTTAGTATCGAGAGAGATGGGCATGATATGTACTTTGGTAATGGCTGGAAGGAATTTACTGAAGCCCATGACTTGTGTGTGGGTTACTTCCTGGTGTTCTGCCATGAAGGCAACATGGTTTTCACTGTCAAGGTTTTTGATTGGAGTGGTTGTCTTAAGGAGTATAATGAGATTGCAGGTAGATTCTCAGAAGAAACAAAAACATCGGTCGAAGAAGATCAAGCCATTGATAATGCATCAAAGAGTGAGTTCATACTTGATCCTCCTCATCGGTGTTCTCATTCTGATCTATTTATCAGCTCTTTATTGGAATGTATCAGGTGATATACCGAAGGGAGTAGATTGTGATAGCATAACAAGTAAGTTAAAGACTGATAATTTAGAATGCTCTGATGAGGAGGAGGAATCTACTCCATTTTGAGTAGATAGATATACCTTGTCATCTCCAGTACAAGGCAATGGTAAGTGTTTGATACTCTGCCTAGCTATTGGACTCGGTGAAGCTTTTGGCATCTCTAACAATGATATGTCAATGCAGGGTGTTCTGTAAGCTTGCTGTATGGGTCTCGAAAGATCTTTTTTTGAGATAAAATGAAGAAGATAAAATGAAGATCTTTTTTTGTAAGCTTGTGTTAGTAGACGTAAAACAAAGATCTTTTTTTGGGTCTCATCCTGGTACTCATGGAAGGAGATAAAATGAAGAAGCACTGTGAAGATTGGATGGATGCTTTGTTTTGTTTGGTCTTGTATCCACTTATATCATCTTCTCCGTTTCTGCCTTCTCTGGATCATATTTGAATTGAATGTAAGACATGAGAAGTCCGGAGTTTGAAACGAAGCATCTCATCAATCAGCAAAAGTTGAGAGAAATGTAGTTGTGGCAATGTTTCCTCTTACCATGTGAACCGGCTCTTTATGCGTCCATTCAAATGCCATCTTCCTTGCTGTTTATGATAATGAGTCTCAGTGCCTGATGACACTCTGCAGGTAACTTTCTTTTCACTAGCTTTAGCTCCATCTTTGTTTGCTGAGATCAAAGAACAGCTTCCCAAGCTTGAATAATCATTGCCAATCACCATGTAACACAAATGAGGAGGTCATGCATTCAATCATGACAAGAAAAAAAGTATGGAGGGCGAGATCCTCCTAATGAATGCAAGAGCATGTCGATCTAATTAAGATAAAACAAAAGCCATTTGTTTACACCTGAGTGTCCCAAGCATGCTCTACAGAAAGTGATGGCTTCTATAACTAAAACTGCACAAGCAAATGCTCAGCCAGTGTAAAGAACTTATTCCGACAGAACAAGTATCTTTATGTGGAAGAGGACCAAAGTAAATTGGAACCCACAGAACAAGAGGAGGAAACAGGTTACTTTCGCTCACTGTAACGCAGAATGCCATGTACGTCTACTATGCCTGGAGGAAATACTGGATCATTTGCAGCTCTTACTGCTACCTTCGCAACGGCGGTAACATTCACTGGAGGTGTTAAGAGAGGACCAACAAGTGGGAGGCGACCGAGTGGTTTGGCATGCTGGAGCACCTGTAGAGCACATAACCATGTCATTTCATGTTTTGGTTTCCATCCACATCACAAATGGAAAGATGATGGGATGTACCATCTCCAACGGTGAGCCGATGAGTCCTAGAGGTATCTTCATACTCCCAACTTGGCGAGTCCCATATATAAAACCTGGCCTGAGAATTACCCCTGTACAAAACAAAGTTTGGAGGATTTTATGGCTGCGGTAAGCTTCTAATATGAACATGCAGAGTCTGCCGGGTTTATCCAGAAGTCAACATCACAGGCAGAATTAAGTAAATCCTCGAGACATACATTATCAGTTCAAAAATTTATTTCTGAATTAATGCAACTAAGAATAGGAAGGCTAACCTCCATATGTAAACTTTGTCAAAAGTTCTGCTTCAGCAGCTCTCTGTGCCATAAAAACACTTTAGTTGATGTGAGAAGTACAGCATATTGCATTAAAGCACTCATAACTAATTGGATAACTCTAAGGAGAGAAGCTCACATATAATTAAGCAACCAGTATTTCTCAAGATGTTTCTCATGAGGCTGTACTAGGATGTGTTCCTCTTTCACAAGTTTTTACATGTGCTTTCATGTGCAGCTCAAGTTTTTTTTTTTTACATGTGTTTTTACATGTATATTTTTCTCAGTTGGTTCAACTCAAGTTTTGGTCTAATACTATAATCAGACACCAGTCATTTTATTCTGCAATTTCTTTTAGGAAATTCCACAATTTTCACAGCAGTGTTTGTTAATTAAATATAAATGGATAAGGTTTAGTCATCTTATACTACCACTTTAAAGCTCCTGATAAAGCAGAAAAATATATTTGACACAATTAATCATGTTGATGTTGGTCTTAGTTAATTATCAGATTGGAAAAGGCTGATTAACAAACTAAAGCATGCTTCACCAGAAGAAAGAATAGATCTGTAGTAGGCAACATAATTAATTATCTACAACTAATATTAAAAAGATACTAAAACAACAAAAACATTTACCTCGAGATTCATTAATTATATAAAGATCAAAATTTCATGATAAAATAATCATGGATTTTTAAACAATGATTGCCAAGATGATCAACAGGTATTACCATTGGTAAAAATATTGATGCTATAAGGTACCAACATACACCACGCTTAACCCATGCTGGAGGTGCTAACATATGGTATGTCATTTTTGGGCCATGCCGACTGACAAAAAGGCATGCCAATAGGCACATCATGAGATGAAGGGTACCAATACCCTCATGTTATGATACAAAAATCCTTGAAGTTTGCATTCTTTTTAATAGAAGAAAAAAAAAAACAGACACACCTTTCCCTCGTAATACCCTTGCAGAAGATAATTTACCAGACCAAAATCAGCAGCCGAAATATAAACAAATCTTTTTACACCTGCTCAAGAAGGAAAGAGTCAGTCAAACCAAGTTCTGGCTGGCACCATACAAGAAAAAAAACTAAGAGCATTAAGCATTCACAATGATGTCCTGCAATGAGGCAACCAGTGCCAAGCATAGTGAGAGTAAATACTAATGCTCTGAAAAAAGGGCAAGTAAATAAAGATACTAGTTTTTGCAGAATAGTGAATATATAATTGGGATGCAATAACCATGATAGCAACCAGGCTCCTTTATCAGGATAAACCATACATGGCCCAGTATTATTGAGTCAAACATTTGAAAAGAAATAGACAAGAAGTGTGCAGGCAGAACTTCTTCCTTAGATGAGACATATTTGTAACTTTGTCCAGTAAAATTGTAATATTCTCAAAAAGATATAAGCTTATCGGACATAAAGCAGACATAAATGACGATAGTTTTCCCGAAGAAAGCATAACAAATTTTGGCAACAGAAGCTGATTGAAGCCTGCTTTATTATTCCCGTATGCACAATGATGTAGATATCAGAAGCACTAAACAAAGATTGTGCATGTTGATACAAAGTATCTCCCCGACTAGATCTGAAAAGCAGATATTATGATAAGGAACTCTGGCTCCTAAAGTGTAACAGAACATGAAAAAATTCATACTGATTAATAATTATACAAAAATACAGCATAGTTTGGCAACTAGCTAATCATCTAGGTTACTTATTAAATTCATGTCACTTAATAAATTCATATCATATCATAGTCTTCAAACATTAAATTCCTCAAAACAGTTCTTTTTTTTTTATCATCTAGGTTGTTTACTCAGAAATCTATGATTACTGAAACTAAAGAAACAATTCAAGAATATTTGTTACCAAAGAATAAAATCCAGAAAATAAAATGTTATACCTTTTTCAGCAGCAGCTCTGATGGCATTGATGTTTGAAGTCCCATTGATCTTGTACATATAAGAATTTGATCCAAAGCCTCCAACACAAGATATCTGCAAGAGTTTTTCTTAAATTTACACTGATAGTGCAAGAGCTAATGTGATTGATACAGCTCTAATAATCTACAAAGGCATTACTTTATACACCACAATTTCAATTTCCAAAAAGTACATGATCAGCCCCAATATCTGTACACAAAAAGGTATACACGGTAAACTAATTTCAAGCAATAATTACTCATGCCACCCATGTTGGCCAGTGTCTACCATAACAAGATGGTGCTGAACACCAACACAAACGAAAATACACAGGCGTGGATTGGCACAGTGCCTGCACCATTTGGCATGCCTCTCATATTGAACTCAACTGAATAGGAAGATTTATGACAGAATGTCATGGCTTGGCCTACTGATACTAGATAAAAACCATTTTGAGCTCACTCATTTATTTTTTATCAACACTGTTTCAGTCTGCTGACACTTAGATACTATTGCCAGTGCAGATATGAAAGGACCAGTTGGCACCAAGATGACTCCCTAGCTGTGGGAAATTTACAAAGGCTCATGATTAATTCACTCGATTGAGCCAATTCATGGCACAGTAGGAGTTCAAGTAGTTAAAGGCATCATGCACCCATATGCCAAGTGGATTGAAAACTTATTGACAATTCTAGTCTCTTGACCTGATTCCTCATTATTGTTGATTCCTACCATGGATTCAATCATTTATTATTTGATAACTTTCCAAATGCATTAAATACACAAGGTAACTTAGGTTACTATTTAAAATGTCATGTTCATGTGCTCAACTAAATGGATTATTGTTTCTTTAATTTATGGTTTACTTCATCTCATTTTGGTTTTTTCCTAATCATATTATCACTTAAACACATGAATCATGATAAAGTCTTTAGTGGCATCTTTATCAGAATATGCAATACTGAAAAGATGTTATTTTGCACATATATGAGCATACCCCTAGTTACATAAGACAAGGAAGACAAGCATAGGAAGAAAATTGAGGTTGTAAAATTATTGAGTGTTCACTTATGAAGTGGATAATCTCACAAGCCAAATGGAAAATCCTGGTGTCAGGCCATGTCAAGGGCCACATAAGAGGAACTTGCATGGATGACTCACACAGGGGAGCTTGTCACATTCTGTAAAATGAATAACCACACAGGGAGGTGCAGGACGATAAGGGGACACAACATGAGAGGGACCATAACTCATCGGTCTAAGCTTTTGAGTGGCAATGTGTAAGAACTACAAACCCTTTGCTGCAAGCCATTTTCAATGCAGCTCTCACCTAGAACAAATTTTGTAAATCACATTATTTCACATGCCAGAAAACCTGTCAAAGACCTGGCATGACTAATGAAGAATGAAAAGGTTTGAACTTAAGCTCTCGGCATTTTCGTCAAGTGATGGAAGCATGAGCAGATATTAAAAATCAATTTGTCCACTACAACGTTCAGTATACCCTAGTACGTCTGGGGTAATATTTGACATCATGGTATCTACAAGTGATAACCTCATAGCATAAAAATGAGCTTCATCAAACACCATTAGCAGAACAATCAAAGTTTGGGATATTTTTTGGGAAGGAAAATGTGCTCTATAATGCATGAACATAGCCCATCATATGAAATGCATAGTTATTTTAACATGTACTTTTACCAATGGAAGCCACAAGTTTGCATTGTTATATTCTAGAAGTTCAATCATTTTGCATTGGAAAAACAATACTGTAAGTAATCTCAGGCTCAAAAATTCAAGTTAAAAAGTATATAGAACAAAGACTTAAATAAGAAACACATACCACAGCAGTCACATCATTCATAACATCCTTCCAAGATTCAGGAACGAGAAGACTTCCTGTCAAATAGAGATTATGTCTCAGACAACTGAACTGGATGTAATTTGAGAGGGCAAATTCTTTTTTCTTTGGTTCCGAACCTTGTAGCCATTCAACTTTATCAGCCCAAGATTCACGTATTGATGACCTTCCAGATCTGAGGAACAAAAATTATCAAATATGAAATTCTTCTCATAGACAAGCTAAATCTTAGATTTACTAACATGGGACTAGAATGTCTAACATAAATTGCAGACAAGATAAAAGCATGTAAAAATCTGAAATGATTATGAGAAATTTAAGTCAATATAACATATCAAAGAGGAAAGACATATCAAAGTAATAAGGTAGAAGGTTTTTAATTGATTACTAACTTCTAATAGTTTCAATATATGAAACATAAAAAACTTCCAGGACTTTCCATTAGTTTTGACAAGATTGAGGTGGATTTGGGGTTATTCTGGATTATAAATGACTGCATTCACTCAACAATAAATAATGCAAATTGGACACGTATTAAGCATTCAATACGTGACATCTAGTTGCATTCCGTTCAACTACAACCACACAATTTTCTTAAACTTCTCAAGTGTCTCAATGTTACAAAATGAATCCTCTTAACAAAATTAACTACAAACTGAGCCAATAACTTCAAAAAAATCAAGCATATGACAAGAGGTAACTTACAAAATAAGTTGTAAGTTATCCACTGAACGTCTAATGAAAAAACACAAATTACAAATTGATCCAGTTATACTTGACAAATGAGTGTTTTTGTCTCTGTGTTCTACTTTAAATAGCAGAACTTTTTTTGTGAGCAGCAGATATCTCCTTTACAAAGGAAGCTTTCAACATATGATATTTCATGTTTTTAGATCTTTATTGGAGAACATGATTACAAATAAGACCAAATTTTCAGTTGAGCATAAAAAAATTCTCAAGAACATGGAGAGGAGCTTAAAAGTGATATTGTACTCACAAAGTGACACACATGAAATAGCAAAGTTAATCGTATCATTATAAAATGCATAAGGTGGCAATCATGTGATAAAAAAACTGCATCACCAGAAAGCTCTGTTTTCTCACCGTTGGGAGAGTGCCTGTGCTTGTTACTTCTGTGTATGCGACACATCAACCATGATGACACCACATAAACAAACATGGTCATAAGCAAGCTTTAAAAGCTGAACAAACTAAGCAAATAAAGGTGGTCTAGTTACTCAACCTTTGAAAAAGGAGGTTATTCACTCAAATTCTGTTTGTGACACATTTTCTTGTCACAAACAGAGTTCACATAGTAAGTAACAAAATTAGCCACCCGAGAAGCATGTATACATCACCAAAACAATTTCCTAAGAGAATCACTATTCCAGGAAAGCTAATGGAGAGGGTGATTAAACACATACATTACGCAACAATGAAAGTTCCTTAATCAGGAAACTTGGCTCATGAAAATAAAGTACCTGATCACATTAAACTAAATTGAAGCTGTAAGCATAGAGAAAGCATAAGTGTGCTTTACGTGTGATGTGATAAAGAAAGATTCCTTGAAAACCTGAAAGGACAAACTACCCTAGATGCCAAGACTACCACTGCATGTGTGGAAACAAAGCACCTGCTAAGACTAGAAACAGACAAGCCTTGATCCAAAGCCTCTTTGCAAACATGTGAGCCAACAAATCCATTACCACCCAATACAAGGAGCTGCCATTAGAAGCACAGAAATTATAAGAAAAAACTAGCACAAACATAATATTCCTAATAAGCAAGAAACCAGTTGAGCATGCAATCCAACATCACCTTCTCTGATGGAGGAGGAGGTGCTTTTACCGTTTCTGCTTCCTCCACTTTAAGAGGCTCATCTACACGATTTGACTCGGTTGACAACAATCTTCCATAGTTCAACAAACCTGAGGAACTGTTGACATTTATCAAGAGGAGAAGGTATCAGCATCTTACCTAAACTAATTCATCCTATAATCACAATGAAAATCTACATCATCAGTTAGCAAAAAAGAGGATGGGTTTCTAATCATATCCCATTTCAGGGCAATAACCCCTTCATTACTTGTTACATGACAAAGACCCTTCATTGCGGACTGATCATACAGTCCGCAACCGGTTTTTCTGATACAAAGATTAGACCGACACTTGCAAGTAAGTTGCTTACAGCGCGCGAGAGACGGAAGAGGGCGAATGGATCAGACGCGAGACGATGGCGCTCATTCTTGGAGCCCTAAATCTTCCTTCGTTCAGGGTTTAGAGGCGGAGAGGGGGACGAGGGCGAGGGGACCGAGTGCAAGGCAGGCAACCCCTTCGTCGTTGGGATTCGAGACGCTTCGCGGTGATTGACCCGCCGCTGCCTTGGGCCTTTATAGTGAAGCGGCTGCTCGGGTAGTTCTGCGGCTTGATGAGAGAGCACTCGGTGTGTGGTCATCGACCGGCGTACGCGGCACCCTCGCAATGCATTCAGTTGTAGGCTTAGTGGGGCGTGGTTTAACCCGTTTCAATTGGGTTCGAATCCATATAGACCAAGATTTAGGGTCCAGTTTCGTTATCTCTGAAGACCAACGATTCGGGTGGAATATTGGGTTGGGTTGGATTGCAATATCTATTACGGCCATCAAAGTTAATGTATGACATCTATCATAGCATTGCAATCACGAGCACCCCGCATCATCATACCTGTAAAAGAAGTCCTGCGCAGGTAGGATCGGAGAGGAAAGCCAAACCCGTCAGTGTAACTTCATGATGAGAAGTTGTAGAGACTACACAGTCACAGCATTAGGCAGCTACAAACATCAACGAAGTATGCCAACCATAAGAAGATGCACACACGGGTAAAAAGAGAACGAAACCTGTCCTGTCAATGAGTCGTTGAAGGTACGAACCACTGGATCAGTCAAGTCAAGTATCACAACAACATAGAACTCGAAGAAGATCTCATTTGAAGAGACTACATAGTCACAACATTAGGCAGCTACAAATATCAACTAAGTATGCCAACCATGAGAAGATGCACACATGGGGAAAAAGAGAACGAAACCTGTCAATGAGTCGTTGTAGGTATGAACCACTGGATCAGTCAAAGTATCGAAGATGCACACATGGGGAAAAAGAGAACGAAACCTGTCAATGAGTCGTTGAAGGTACGAACCACTGGATCAGTCAAGTATCACAACAACATAGAACTCGAAGAAGATCTCATTTGAAGAGACTACATAGTCACAACATTAGGCAGCTACAAATATCAACTAAGTATGCCAACCATGAGAAGATGCACACATGGGGAAAAAGAGAACGAAACCTGTCAATGAGTCGTTGAAGGTACGAACCACTGGATCAGTCAAGTATCACAACAACATAGAACTCGAAGAAGATCTCATTTGAAGAGACTACATAGTCACAACATTAGGCAGCTACAAATATCAACTAAGTATGCCAACCATGAGAAGATGCACACATGGGGAAAAAGAGAACGAAACCTGTCAATGAGTCGTTGAAGGTACGAACCACTGGATCAGTCAAGTATCACAACAACATAGAACTCGAAGAAGATCTCATTTGAAGAGACTACATAGTCACAACATTAGGCAGCTACAAATATCAACTAAGTATGCCAACCATGAGAAGATGCACACATGGGGAAAAAGAGAACGAAACCTGTCAATGAGTCGTTGAAGGTACGAACCACTGGATCAGTCAAGTATCACAACAACATAGAACTCGAAGAAGATCTCATTTGAAGAGACTACATAGTCACAACATTAGGCAGCTACAAATATCAACTAAGTATGCCAACCATGAGAAGATGCACACATGGGGAAAAAGAGAACGAAACCTGTCAATGAGTCGTTGAAGGTACGAACCACTGGATCAGTCAAGTATCACAACAACATAGAACTCGAAGAAGATCTCATTTGAAGAGACTACATAGTCACAACATTAGGCAGCTACAAATATCAACTAAGTATGCCAACCATGAGAAGATGCACACATGGGGAAAAAGAGAACGAAACCTGTCAATGAGTCGTTGAAGGTACGAACCACTGGATCAGTCAAGTATCACAACAACATAGAACTCGAAGAAGATCTCATAGAACTCAAAGCAGATCTCAGCAATGGGTTTTGGTAACTGACCAAGGCACTTTCTCGTCCTCATTAAGTTACATGGTAAAAAGCCGAGAATTCATGAATGTATCCAAGCAACCACACATTAAGAATGAGAAGCATTTGAGTTCTAATAGCAAGGTGGGCATGAAGATCATGAACACACTTAGAAATGAACAGCCGATGCACGTATTCATGTCTTCGGATTCACTGCCAACCCCATTATAGAAGCTTTACGTCGATGAAGTCAGGTACAAAATAGGAATCGCAGAGATGTCTGACATTGAGAGAACCCTCTCTAGGACCATTTCCATTTATCTACGAAGGGTGTTTCCACCACGAGGTGCCTCATAGCCATTCCTGCACGAGTTGGTGCTGCCCAGATCCATCTGTTGCTTGTGTGTCGAACTATAGGCTGCTGGATTCTGCCTGGACCCTTGTGACGAACCATAGGCTGTCGGTGTCTGCGGAACCATATGTTGCTTGTTGTGTCGAACTATAGGCTGCTGGATTCTGCCTGGACCCTTGTGACGAACCATAGGCTGTCGGTGTCTGCCCGGAACCATATGTTGCTTGTTGTGTCGAACTATAGGCTGCTGGATTCTGCCTGGACCCTTGTGACGAACCATAGGCTGTCGGTGTCTGCCCGGAACCATATGTTGCTTGTTGTGTCGAACTATAGGCTGCTGGATTCTGCCTGGACCCTTGTGACGAACCATAGGCTGTCGGTGTCTGCCCGGAACCATATGTTGCTTGTTGTGTCGAACTATAGGCTGCTGGATTCTGCCTGGACCCTTGTGACGAACCATAGGCTGTCGGTGTCTGCCCGGAACCATATGTTGCTTGTTGTGTCGAACTATAGGCTGCTGGATTCTGCCTGGACCCTTGTGACGAACCATAGGCTGTCGGTGTCTGCCCGGAACCATATGTTGCTTGTTGTGTCGAACTATAGGCTGCTGGATTCTGCCTGGACCCTTGTGACGAACCATAGGCTGTCGGTGTCTGCCCGGAACCATATGTTGCTTGTTGTGTCGAACTATAGGCTGCTGGATTCTGCCTGGACCCTTGTGACGAACCATAGGCTGTCGGTGTCTGCCCGGAACCATATGTTGCTTGTTGTGTCGAACTATAGGCTGCTGGATTCTGCCTGGACCCTTGTGACGAACCATAGGCTGTCGGTGTCTGCCCGGAACCATATGTTGCTTGTTGTGTCGAACTATAGGCTGCTGGATTCTGCCTGGACCCTTGTGACGAACCATAGGCTGTCGGTGTCTGCCCGGAACCATATGTTGCTTGTTGTGTCGAACTATAGGCTGCTGGATTCTGCCTGGACCCTTGTGACGAACCATAGGCTGTCGGTGTCTGCCCGGAACCATATGTTGCTTGTTGTGTCGAACTATAGGCTGCTGGATTCTGCCTGGACCCTTGTGACGAACCATAGGCTGTCGGTGTCTGCCCGGAACCATATCTGGACCAACTGCTCCTTTAGAAGCATCATATCTAGAAGCCGTAAAGGCCTCGTAACGGTGCCCCTGTGTCCCTCGTAGCTGTCACCTCGAGCAGTATCATAGGCTACAGCTCTTGAAGCCATCATAACTCGGACCTCTAGGAAGGATCATATTCAGGGCCTCTCTGGGCAGTATGTGCTGAGGCAGAACCAACGACACCACCATAAGGAACTGTACTGCCAGGACCATGTCCCTGCAATACCAATTAGAAAACAACAAATAAGAGGTAAACAAACACCAGAAGTGGTAAGCCACATGACATGGAAAGAGTTGGAAAACTAAAAAATGCAGTAATCCAGAACCAGAATTTAAAAACTAATAAACACTGAACAGGCATAAGTCTAATTTTGTCAAGTTAAAAAGCAAGAACAAAAGACAAGGGGCCATTAGAAGTTACAATTAAACAATCAATGGAGGCAAAGAGCCAACTGCCTCTAGATAAACTTATAACCATAATGATAATACCACCACAGCGATTATATATACACATTCAAACTTCCCAAGCCACAGGGTGTGAGCCAAATCAAACAAGTTGTTATAGTAGCATCTCAACCAAAACACTCTGGCAATAATCTTTTTACGTGATCAAAATGCTTTCAAGTTCATGTTCCCAAATAATCACCGCTCAATGTAGAACAGAAGCCAAGAGTAATTCTACCTCATGCCACTTAAACTCTTCCCAAAACAAAAAAAGTATCTTCAATTGCATAATGGAATAATCAAGGAAGGCACACAGTAGGGGGGAGGGACCAGTTAAGATGATGAACCTGAGGAGCTCCATAGCCATCTTCATAAGCATTTTGTCCTACAGGCTGATGTCCAGATGCATCATTTCCTTGTGAGTAGCAGAATTTGTTCCAAATTGCCCACCTAACAATTAAACATTAATGGAAAATTAAAAAAAATCAATAAGCAAATTTCTCATCATTAAACCAATTAACTAAAGGCACAAAAAAATTAAAAATATGCCTTAAAGCATTGGTACCACTTCTGTCAAGGTTAGTAGCATTTGTCAATTCGGCACGTAGCTTTTCTACCTCCCTCACCATTGAGACATAGTTTTCTCTCCATTACTTGTAGAGACTCATAATGATCAATGCGCAGTTTCCTCTCATAATCATATGTAGCCCTACAAGATGAAGAAAATTTTAGCCTACAGATTCCCTGTATCACAGAGGTATAATCATGCTTGATCATACAACTCAATTGAGTGTTTTAACCTGCAATGTTGATATTCTTGTCTATGAGACTCAAGTTCAGACATCAAAGCTGGGATTTGCTGGACATCACCATGGCTTCTCTGCAGATCGTGCGTCAGCTGTTGCACCTTGGAGATTAATCCTGTCTTGCAGCAACCAAGCTTTGAGCTTCAGCATGTGCCTGTTGCAACTCTGCTTTAACAGGCTCAGAAGTTTTCGAATCAGCTTCCATCTTGAGATCTTATCCATGAGCATCCTTAGCTGTTGCTCTTGCTCAGCTTGCATAACACCCATGTGGGTCTGCAATCTCTGCAACTCCTGTTGGGCAGCAGCTAATTCATGCCTTAAAGAAGAATGGGTAGCCATGAATCTTTGGTTCTCCATTGCAAGTCTTTGCATTTCCACATGTTGTGCATCAAGCTTCTGCTCCATAATCTCTGGAGGTGGCAGCATGTCAAAAGGAAAAGCACCAGGCGGAGGATGGATGCCTGGACCAAATACATCTGGGTGCAACAAGCCAGGACCAGGATGAGGCCGCCGCAGATGTGGTGGTGGTATTCGACCTTTGCTACCCATATTGACCAACAGCTATCTCTTCTTACATGATAAAAGAAAATTGTTATTCTTGCCTTTCGTGCAAAAAAAATGTGAGCCAAGGAATAATAACATGGAGCATAAAATAAAATCATGCTAAATTCTAAGCATTATAATCATAAACATCAAGAAATAAAATTAAACATATTCAATATGTCAATCATAGGCACATAAGACCTTCTATCACTAGCTCAATCTTTCAAATTATAAAAAAAAGTCTTGTGATCAAGAAAACTAAGCATGTCAGAAAGCCCAACAGTCAGCACCTATTGGCCTTTCAAATTAGCATCTTAGTTTTTTTTTTTGAAAAGGACACTGGAAAGATTATGAATACTTTACATCCAGTGGTTAGTACCTGTACCAGTGGGAGTCAGATAACGAGTAATTAGATTCAATCTTGGAAGACTATGACCTTCAAGCATCATAAAGATGTGTTAAAAATATAGTGCATCTTCTTTTTGGGATGACATGATAAAGGGACCAAGTAGAACTGAACAAACCCCTAATATTTTTCACTTTAGTGCATTCAAGTTTCAGCATCATGCCCACGGCAAGAGATGGTCTAGCCTTGCATCTTTCGTGCACAAAAAAATTAAAAATATGCACTTAAAGCATTGGTACCACTTCTGTCAAGGTTAGTAGCATTTGTCAATTCGGCACGTAGCTTTTCTACCTCCCTCACCATTGAGACATAGTTTTTCTCCATTACTTGTAGAGACTCATAATGATCAATGCGCAGTTTCCTCTCATAATCATATGTAGCCCTACAAGATGAAGAAAATTTTAGCCTACAGATTCCCTGTATCACAGAGGTATAATCATGCTTGATCATACAACTCAATTGAGTGTTTTAACCTGCAATGTTGATATTCTTGTCTATGAGACTCAAGTTCAGACATCAAAGCTGGGATTTGCTGGACATCACCATGGCTTCTCTGCAGATCGTGCGTCAGCTGTTGCACCTTGGAGATTAATTCCTGTCTTGCAGCAACCAAGCTTTGAGCTTCAGCATGTGCCTGTTGCAACTCTGCTTTAACAGGCTCAGAAGTTTTCGAATCAGCTTCCATCTTTGAGATCTTATCCATGAGCATCCTTAGCTGTTGCTCTTGCTCAGCTTGCATAACACCCATGTGGGTCTGCAATCTCTGCAACTCCTGTTGGGCAGCAGCTAATTCATGCCTTAAAGAAGAATGGGTAGCCATGAATCTTTGGTTCTCCATTGCAAGTCTTTGCATTTCCACATGTTGTGCATCAAGCTTCTGCTCCATAATCTCTGGAGGTGGCAGCATGTCAAAAGGAAAAGCACCAGGCGGAGGATGGATGCCTGGACCAAATACATCTGGGTGCAACAAGCCAGGACCAGGATGAGGCCGCCGCAGATGTGGTGGTGGTATTCGACCTTTGCTACCCATATTGACCAACAGCTATCTCTTCTTACATGATAAAAGAAAATTGTTATTCTTGCCTTTCGTGCAAAAAAAAATGTGAGCCAAGGAATAATAACATGGAGCATAAAATAAAATCATGCTAAATTCTAAGCATTATAATCATAAACATCAAGAAATAAAATTAAACATATTCAATATGTCAATCATAGGCACATAAGACCTTCTATCACTAGCTCAATCTTTCAAATTATAAAAAAAAGTCTTGTGATCAAGAAAACTAAGCATGTCAGAAAGCCCAACAGTCAGCACCTATTGGCCTTTCAAATTAGCATCTTAGTTTTTTTTTTTGAAAAGGACACTGGAAAGATTATGAATACTTTACATCCAGTGGTTAGTACCTGTACCAGTGGGAGTCAGATAACGAGTAATTAGATTCAATCTTGGAAGACTATGACCTTCAAGCATCATAAAGATGTGTTAAAAATATAGTGCATCTTCTTTTTGGGATGACATGATAAAGGGACCAAGTAGAACTGAACAAACCCCTAATATTTTTCACTTTAGTGCATTCAAGTTTCAGCATCATGCCCACGGCAAGAGATGGTCTAGCCTTGCATCTTTCGTGGCACATAACAAGTATGGTTATGGTTGGATTTATTTGTGAAAAGAGAGTAATAAGTTGGATGCCATCTACAGCTGCAAACTGCAGAGTTCCTTAAAGAGGGAATAAACCAATAAAAACCTAATACGAGGTGGATCACCACTTAAACAGACACAGATTCAACATGATTCTAAAGCCTACCATTCAATATATATGCAAATATATATCATAATAATAATGTACAAGTTTCAAACTAACGTGCTAGTGTGTATAACAGAAGTTAGACTAATGCTTTTAGCACAAAAACAGAATCGTATAACAGGTACACCTCACAAACAATGAAATTGAAAAAAGAAAATCATATTTTCACATATCAGTGAGCAACATAAAAAAAGCTTAGGTGGAATTCAGGAAAAAGAATAAAGAAAAAAAACAACATCTTTTCTTTCAAGTTGCAACAATATACATAAACTTAATTTCGAACTTTTGTCGATACCACAACAATTAAGAACTAACCACAAAACCACAGCCCATGAGAACTCTTGAGATAAATCTCTATCCCAACCCGCATTGTATAAGAAAAAAAAAGATAAACTTTATTTTGTCTCCTTGATGACAAGGATGCAAAAAATTCCTTGACCTCCTAGGATCTAGAACCAAGCCCTGGGAAGAGACCTTTTTTTATATTTATGTAAACTTAATTAGTAGCAGCATGAATATATAACTCAAAGATCAAAGGCCTAGAAGCTACTGGAGAGATATTAATAGTTTCTGACATAGAAACTACCTGGCTGGACCACACTTGTAATAAGAAACTAAGGTTTCAAATACCAAGCATACTGTTGAATACAGCTCATTATTTACAGGACTGACAGGGAACAGGCACACAGACTGGTGCAGCTGAAACAAGTGATTTTTTATTTTTTTGATAGTTTTCTAAATATCTAGCTGAAAACAGTTGTTGACAGCTGTTGATAGTTACCAAGAGCCTTTTTAAATTCCATTTGTTCCTGTTTTCCTGCCATTTCCTGTCTCTTTCCTTTGCCTCACAATTGATGCCACTGCCATGTCGTCATCTTTCCCCACATTGTTGGTATTTACAATTGTTTTCCTCCCATTACCTGTCCCCTTCCTTTACCTCACAGTTCCTGTTAGTTGTCAAGTACCATGTCGTCATCTTCTACTCCTTGCATCAGTGTCTCATTTGTTATGCTTTCATCTTCCTCTCCCCCAGCAGCTAGCATACCAATCAGCATGACAGAGTACCGACACATGGTACATGCCACCATGCCAAAAATGAACCCATATGGGTTTCTAACCAAAACTTTAAACCTTGTAAAAACTACAGCAAAACCAGAGAACCTTTCTGCTGCAAAGAATGAATAGCTTACAACATAGAAATTGCCAACTTGTACTAGTGTTGTCAAAGGTACTAGGCGCTAAAAGGTGTCAAGGTTCCAAAACAACCAAGGCAAGGCACTAGGCACTCATCTAGATGCTCGTCGGAAGCAATATTTATGTAGGCCAAATAGCAATAGATTTCCTTTTGATGATAGAGGTAGAGAGAGAAATATAAGAGATAATAACAGAAAGATAATAGAAAAATAAAGGATAACTGCTAGGCTCGATTTGGCTCAAGGAAAACACTTTCAAGATGAAGGTCTCGGACCTCCACATGTCTCGCACATGAACGATGGAATCATACAATCAGAAAACAACTGTGGCCTCGCACCACTCACACTCAAAGTGAGAAAGAACTCGATGTGGGACGAGAGTAAAGATTTCCTTTTGATAATAGAGATATAGAGATAGAAAGAAAAGAGATAATAATATAATGATAATAGAAAAAAAAAAGGATAACTACCAAACTCGCTATGACTCACGAAGTAAACTCTCGGATGAAAGTGTCGCACCTCTGCACATCTTGCACATGGACAACGGAATTATTCCTTCGGAAAACAAATGTGCCTCACACCACTCACACACAAGGTGGGAAAGAGCTCAATTTATCTTTTTCATTGATCTATTAAATGTTCTAGCCCCTGTTATTGGCTCAAGTACAAGATAAAAGAAAATTACAGAAATAAGAAAAATTACAATCACATTGTATATTTGTTCTTTTCGAAGAAGATAATTTTCTGATGATATTATTGCCATAAGATATTTCCTGATGATATTATTGATTGATAGACTTCCATCTTTGTAAAGATGAATATTTAAGATCTCCAATCAAGATTTGTAATCTTCAATCAATAATGAATTTGATTTCTTCTACTTTTCCTATATTTGTTCCTTTTTCTTCACCTTGAGTAGATGTTGCCGTGTGGCAACTTATGACAAATGCAAATATCTTAAAACTATTATAATTTATTCAAATAACATATAAACTAAATTGCTCCTGCATCAAAGATGCATACCAATTATTAAAATTATAACAAATGTAAATTAGAATAAGGACAATCATTAAATAAAAATTACATAATACATGAGTTTCATATCATTTCATATTAAAAAGATTACCACTAATACATCAATTACATAATATTAACCACCTACGAAGCATTAAGAACTCAATCGTTAACCATTATTAACAACAGTTATCCATTATCAACAATAGTTAACATCACTATTATTAACAATAACTAACTATTATGAACAAGAACTAACAACAAGGCTGCAATCAATGTTGGCTATAATCGATGGGGAGAAGAGAAGATTAGGGCTCGTTATTGGAGACATGCGAGCCCTAATCAATTGGTTCTTAGTTGATTGAGCCAAATAAATCGACACAGTCGAGTTCAAATCACGTGATCAGGTTCGAGCCTCTTAGTTGGCTGAGCCAAATTAATTAGCTCGATCAGGTTCAAATCAAATTGACATTGGTCGAGGACTGGACTCAATATCCCAGGGCAGACCCAAGCGAGCACCTAGGCCGCCTAGCGTCCAAGCCCATGTGTCACTCAAGTTATCTTGACCAAAAGCCTCTTGAAATCACTGCTTGTACCTATACTAGAAATATCAAACTAACTTATATTTTTTAAAAAAAGTATCAAACCTTTCTACCATAGAAATAAAAACACTTAAATTTTGGAGTTGGATTTGCTAAGGCGTCATAATTTTTTTATCTTGTATTCTTGGTTGTTTATCAGGGCCCACATACATAGCCTTCTTAATGCATAAGAGGTTGAGTTTCTCCCACCACATAGTGCCTAGTGTTTTTAGTGTTTTCATGTTAATCGATGGTCTGTTCACCTAGCTAGGGATTTGGCAACTCAGTTAGGCCTCAAATTCCACTTCTTTTCTTCTGTAGCTAGGTAGTTGTTACAGCAAAAATAAAAAGGGTAAGACTAAAGAGAAGCCACACAAAATGTAGTTGTCCAGCATGCTTTGCTATGAATCCTAGCAACAAACACATTAGTTTGCTCAAACTTCCTCGTTATGCACGTTATTTTAAGCTATGAGACATGATATCATATCTTAAGAAGCATCTTTCCATCAAAGCATAAGTGAAAAATTACATGGAAATGGAAAACATAGCTTCATTTATTGAGGTATGGCTACATGAAATAGTGGGAGATAAGAACTCCATCTTTGGTGATCTGTGTAAGACAACCGCCTCGAAAGGAATGCATACACTCATGCCCTCTTAAGAACTTATCAACTATCAAACATATGCATAATTATTATGTAATCGTTCTAAATCCGTACAATTATTTGAAGGAACTTCTTTTTCTAGATTTGCCCAACAACGCTGGTCATCTTGACAACCATTTCTTAGTTTTAACTCTCGTTTCACGTCGAGAAGAACCCTAAAGAACCTGAAGAAAAAAAATCATTAAAAGATAGCAAATCACGACTGTACTCAGTCCACAGGAGATCCATGTCAAACGAGTACCAGTTGGCTAGGATTATTGTGTGCTTTATGGAGTTGGATGCCCACGGCAGATCAACGTCGATGTTGCTTGAATTGCATATAAGAACACATCAACTAACACGTAATAATTTAAGACCGATGCAGGCATAACGCATCAAGGAGAAGAATAATCTCCCAAATTACACCGAAAAAGAGGGCTCGAGCAAGACAAACAAACACGGCGAAGAGGAAAGCGCCAGCGAGAAACCCTAACCCTAAGGGTCGAGACCGAGCGAAGAAAAGAAGATAAGCAAATTGCAAAGAAACTCACCGTGGACGGAGGAAGAGGCGTTATCGTTCGTCGGAGGCGGCGGCTCGCGCGCCGGAGAACGAGCAGAGTAGGGTTTGGGAAATCTGCGTCAAGTGGTGTTATTAGCTCTGCGATTCGGGGTGCGGGCACGGCGGTGAGCGTGGTTGCGGTCACCGGACTCATCCGCACGAATCTCCAGACGAATATCTGCCGCCCAGTGGAGACGATCCAAGTGTGACACGTGGACGGTGGATTTTGCACGCATACACGCACGCACGAATATTTTCGTGCTTACTAGATGATTTAAATTATTATTAGAATCTTCGGGTCCGTGGGCAAAAGTTCGGGGAGACGATGAGTAGCATTTAGCTGATTGGATCTTTTGCCTGATCTTGATCCCTTGCCACACAAAACCTTTTGGGGCCGAAGAACGACATGCTCTCACGCTGATAACATATCGCAATCATGATCATAAAAGCGTGTTACGATGCACCAAATTTGCCATCTCATCAAGAGTCATGGTTACAGTTGACCATATATGGTCTTGATCGAATGATTAGATCTTCCCTGTCAATAAACTGTCTGTGCTTTGCCGATGTCTGGGATCCTCTTCTCTTCCCACGAATGAGTTAAGCATGCCGGTGCACTGTTTGCACAAAAGAGAACATACGAAATATCTTTATGTTTCTTTCCATCAGGCACGTGAATTCCCCCAATGGATCGTAGACTGCACCAGAACAGAACAATCATACAGCATAGCATGGAAAAGCAACAGTGCAGCAATTACTATACTCAGGACTATTAGGTTCACTGAAAAGGGTAGAAGCAAACAAATAATGTACAGGTAAAGAGAGTGATTCATGATGATCAGTGAGTTGGTGAATGAGCGAGAGACGAGAGACTGCTGTTTATCGAATAATCACTGTATCATTTACAGTCGTCGTTAAAAAAGCAGTGGCAGGGAACCCTTTCTTTCCAAACAAAACAGCTGTAATTTCACATAAAAGGTCCTTGTGATTTCAGAAATGTCAGCACATCTGACAATGAAGATAAAGCACATGAAAAACCTGCCTCATTGAAAGAAGTCCACGGCCAAGGTTTCTGACATGCTCAAAGAGCATCCAAGGATGAAATCAGAAAATTAGCACCCAGGAAGCTCGGATGCAGCCATTCGTTGCATCTCATGTGACAACAACCAATACAGCAAAACTGGAAAGTGTCTCAAAATTCTGTGGCGAGATTAAAGCTGAAAATTCCTGATGAAATAGATAGTGATGGACATGACATTATAATAAATGAAACAAATAAAGAGGTCCATAGCCGCAGAAGAACGATAAGCCGACGTTTAAATTAAATTAGGTTATCCACCCAGTGAGGGAAAAATTCTTATACGATTAGTTGAAACCACCAATTCTTCAGCAAGGTGATAAAATATGAACATTGAAGATCAAGAATATTTTCGTAAAGAAACTTGTGAGGCAGAACATAACAAGCTTTAGAACACCAAAAGAATCACCCAAAACTATCTTACAAATTTGAGTATTCAGGTTCTAGGATGCCTTTTGCCAATCTAATTATTACTATATTTCCAATAGGAGGAGCATATTTTAGCAAGCATTACTGTATTGTCACATGGTATCCTCGTTACACATTGATCTTTTCCGAGATCAAACAAACATAAGCAAGTGTTTTGCATGTCGTCAGGTAATGCCAAAACCATAAGCCAATAAAAATTTAGTAGTTTTGCGATAGATAGGTTCCAATAGCTCAACACGAAAAAAGTGAATACAGATAAACCTAAAAGACAAAGAACGAGAAAACCAGAGCAGGTGTTCCGAAACAAATTATGCTCAAAACTGAAGTTCAGTAGGCAGACTATGTCATGCACCCATGGAAACACACGCTAAAGCCATGAAAATGCCAAAAATCAAGATAGAGTGCAGATATAGAACATAAAGGACGAGATCGACTAGAGTGCAGATTATAGAACATAAAGGACGAAGTCAAACAAAACATTGCAACAGCAGTGTACTAATTAGGCCAGTCAGAGAAATAAAATCATCATCTGCACCTTACACTGTGACTAGCTCAAAAGCAGATTTTGTGCATTAATAAACTTATCCTAAAAAAAGAACCATTTTATAGAGATCAAGTGAAGCATTCCGCAACAGACTTTAATGGTATAAAAGCAACTTCTTTAATATCCAGATAAGCTGAGGGAAGAGCATGAACAAGATAAGGCATATAGCCAAATTAGGATGTGTGAAACCACCAAAAGGAAATATCAAAAGCACAGGCAGACATGGCAGATGGTGATTTGAAGCTTCAGATGAGCTAAATAAATGCCCAGCAGACAGAACCGTAGATTATACAGAAAGAAAGCAAAAAACACAAGAAACAGTTACAATAGTGGACAATCATGGTGTTTAGTAATCTGCAAGAACTAGATAATCTGATGCTATGCAAGCCTAAAAATACTTCTAACTCTTCTAAACCAGAAGGAAAAAAAACTAACAAAATCCTAGAAGCAACTTTCATGCTAAACATAAAAAGAAAAAAACTTTCATGCAAAACTACATTAACTAGTTATTATGAAATTTGTGGATATGATAAAATATATTCTGCAATATGACCTAGACATGCATCGTTTCAGTTACATTTACATTAGTTAAAGAACAAAAATTCACAAAGTATTCCTATATGTTTGTCCACTTAGAATATCAACATTTTTATGTTGAACTTTGGTAATTTATTACGGTGCACTTATTGTACTTCAGCCAAGAAACAAAAACAGAATTCCATTGATTTATGTAGAATGTGCTCAAGGATACATGTTTGAAACTATTCACGATAATACATGGCCAAGAACTACATACATGAAATATATATCAAAGAATATTGCGGGGGTGTAAAATATAGGTAAGTCGTTGCTTCAATAAAGATTGTTCGATAAAATATCACCAGGAATATCTGACTAACTTAAGGTCAAACTTACAAAGTGCAAACATAAAGGACTACATTGGATCCTTATTAACTGAAATTTATAGATCATGAATTTTCATTTAGTTCCCCGCATCAGGGGACTAAATGATCTATAACTGAAATTTACAGATCATGTTTTTGTTGCGCTTACCAAAAATATACATTGGATATTACATTTGATATCTACGTTTGATAATGAAAACTGCGGAGAATCCTCTATTAGCTAAAATTTATAGATCAAGCATTTACATACTATTTTTGGTGTTATGGGAACAAGAAAAATCATGTAGTCAAAGTCTTAAACCACTACATTGGATCCTTATTAACTGAAATTTATAGATCATGAATTTTCATTTAGTTCCCCGCATCAGGGGACTAAATGATCTATAACTGAAATTTACAGATCATGTTTTTGTTGCGCTTACCAAAAATATACATTGGATATTACATTTGATATCTACGTTTGATAATGAAAACTGCGGAGAATCCTCTATTAGCTAAAATTTATAGATCAAGCATTTACATACTATTTTTGGTGTTATGGGAACAAGAAAAATCATGTAGTCAAAGTCTTAAACCACCAAAACAAGAAACATATTTCAATCACGTCTGCAAGGAACCATTCCTTTCAGTCACATATACTTAGTCAGATTCTACTTTAGTTTCTCCACCAAAGCCTCCGCTTCAAACATCTCAAAGCATATGCCAAACCCTGATCCATGACTCTGACAAAGAAAAGCAGCTCCGAGTGCCAAAAGAAAATTTCAATAAATAAAATATTTTGGCAACAAATCTCAGCAACAAAAACATAAAATAGAACTAAAACATTTGGAAGAAATATAGTAGCACCATCTAAAATGCACATCACATAAACAGCACTAACAAAACTAGCCTTACATATTTAAGAGAATGAAAGACTTCTGAAGAAAAAAGAGGCTTCCTTAGCCAAAAGCAGTGAAGCACTATACAAACATTTTCCAAGAATAAAGCCTACAGCTCGCGTTACACCGATCTCTCAAGTCACGACTCACCTACTTCAAAATTTATTGAGGAAGTCTGAAAACAAAACCGGGGATTTTTTATATAGAAACGAGTAAGAGCGTGAAAGGTTACAAACACCGGATGCAGAGGTTTATCGACCGATTCCAGCTTTGCACCCTTGAACTCCCAACCAGATCAGAACCAAATCCAACAAGGCCAGGAAAAGATCGATAAACCGCTGCGTCCAGACATCACCTTCCTTTCTTGCTTTCTTTCTTTTACAGACGAGAGACAGATAGCAACAAAAACAAACGATATCAGAGAACTATACTGCATCCCACTCTTCCCGTATGAGAAAAGCGTTGACACAAGGAACCTACAACCTTTTTGGGCCGAGGAAAGCGATACGTGATGGAGGCAGGAAGGAGCAGCGACATGATGAACACGTTGATGTGAAACGGGGGCAGGAATTGTTAGGGAAGGAATCGAAATACAATGGAGGGTAAAAACCCGAACAGATCAAGTAACCCTAGATTGCAGGGGTGAGAACCCCAGAGAGAGAGAGAGGGAGAGAGCGAGAGGAGAGGGAGAGGCCGCCCGTGACAACTGGCGCCATGTGAAGACGTCTCGTTTTGCGCCAACAAGGCACGAGATGATGCAGCAGCGAGGATCCATCGAACCGATACAAGTGGCTGTTTTGTACCGACGTGCGGCGTGTGCAGGCCAAGACAGATCGACACGTGTGCACCGTAGGCATTGAACCCCACTATCCTCTTCCTCGGCTGCACGGATCTCAAAGACCGACGGACGGCAATTAATTATATGATATAGAGAGGGTTGATCAAATGATTCTGACCCAGTGGATCGAGAGAGAAAAAAAAGACTCCCATCAACACGCAGCACTCCCTTCGGACCAGCGTTGCATGTTACAGAAACACTGCACAGACAAACAAAGAGGAGAGAATTATTTCTAACAAGATCATAATGGGGTACAACAACAGTGATATGATAGAAAGAGTTGATCAAATGATACTGACCCAGAGTGGAGAGAGAGAGAGAGAGAGTAGTCTTCCATCAACAAGTAGCACTCCTTTTGGACCAGCGTTGCATGTTACTGAAGCACAGATAAACAAAGAGAAGACAGAATTATTCCTAACAAGATCATATTGGTGTACAACCAGAGGCAGGCATTACAAGAACATGAAGCAATAGATTACATGTAATAATTTTATGATAAAAATATCAGCATTAGACTGCATGATATAAAACTAATTCAATTAATTTTAGAACTTAAGTAACATAAGCTGGTCGAGATTACCTTGAAATGGTTTCATCACCTCACAATAAGATTTGTTGCAGACTATTCTGTAGCAAAACTTATGACATGCTTGGAAGTATCCTTGATCAGCCTACTTTAAGTGGAGCAACTGTGTAGAAAAACCAAACTTTCTTTGCTGAAGTCCAAGACAACATCTGCACATCCATGTAGAAAAGAAAAGGCACTCGACAGAAAAATGCTATATCAACATAACTATTTGACAAAAACCAAAAACGAAAACAGCAGTAGTAGCTGCTACTCATGTCCTATGATGCAAGGTACAAAATAAAAGATGAAACTAATTGCCCTATTTTGTACACAGAGGAACTGCAACCTTATCCACAAACAGAAACTATAGCCATATCATCACAAATGCTGGAAAGGATGAAAGATATGTCTGACAGCTATGTATGTGTGCATGCACTAGTGAGAGAGAGAAATGTATAGAAACAATTGGTCAGTATCATAATTGACTTCAATCAGATGCAGCATCAGCCTTTATATTGGTTGCATTTGTATGTTGCATAAATCACCCTGAGTCAACCTCCTCAGAAAAATGCATGCCGCTGAGCTATCAAATTGAAGCTAGTGCACCACCTCAGAGCTTATCCTTCTCTGAGTCTGCCTGAAATATAGAAATCATAAATAGATATCCAGTTCTGAACCAGGCAAAGATCATGTCAGTGATGTCAGTTTTACATTCAAACGTATATCCACGATGCCCGTGCAGCAATAGCAATGTATTAGTTCCCCAGTTTATATCTTCTGAGATAATGACTATTGATGACAGCCATAACAAATTATCAAGCTGCCATGTCTATCAGTTCAAAATTCAGCATTAACATAATGCATAATATCTCTACAATTATACTTCAAATATATTTTCTCTTCTTAACTTGGTTGTCAACTTCAGATTCTCTATGGGGTCTGAATCAGGAACCTGCCCCTTCCCGTAGATGATAGAATCATCAAGAGTATAAATGCAGAGAGCAAGGGAAGAAACCGCAGATGTCTTTGTTGCAGCAATATGAAAGCTACCAGTACCGCCACCCATTTCCAGGTAGTAAGTTTTGATCATGCTCTCAAACAGGGTTGTTTGTTGAACCATCTGGAAGACAAGAAAAAAGAAATATAATTGCAGAAAAGCTAAAATGTCCGAGTTAAGTTTATCACAGGCATTAAGAGACTTGGACCATTATGGTCAATGAAAGTGACTTATCATATACAGGACTTGAAATCTGAACCAAATCCAGGAGACCAATAAGAAGACCTCTCAAAGCAAGAACATGATATCAACTTCCAACCACAGAATCCTAGCAAGATTTAAGAGTCTCTGGTAACTACTGTGACATATTATCATGCCTTTGCAGCTGTAAGCTGCACATTGGTCAGGTAGACATACAAGCAAATCTAAAGATGCAAAACCACTAATAGAACATTAGCAATTTGATAAAATTCACAAAACTCAATAATTTATCAGAAAAAAAAAAGGAAGAGAGTTTCCTATAACTTAAAAGTTATCAGGCAACCTATATGCTGTTTCACAACCTCATGCACAAGTGGTATCAGATATATTGATAATAAAACAGATCTTATTTTTCCTGAGAAGATTTTCGATCACACAGAGACATACGGAAGCTTTCAGATGGAGAATAGACTCATACATTTGTGTAACATCCCCAAGTTTAGTCCCGCATCAAAGTATGAGAAGAGTAAAGCTTGATGGGTGTACTATAATCAGCTTATAAGCTTTTGGGCCAGTGATTCAGGCCCAAAAGTTCATAGGCTAGTTATCCCATCATAGTCTCAAAAAATAACAGTATTAACCAAAATTTTGCATGTGATTTTAGAGCAATTGGTCACAGCTATGTTAATCTTACAAAAGCAAGGATTTTAAGCATGAACAACCAGGAGCTGCTGAGTTTCATGTGTTCATTATCGAGAACCAGATGCAACAAGAAGAAGAAGAAGAATCAAGAAGACAACCACACCACTTAACACTGGAAAATCACGTGCAAGATGCATCGTCGATCGTAGTCTTCGAAATCTCATCAACTAATGGCCTCGATGATGACTCCGGAACTGCACAGGCGCGGGCCAACTTCAGATCGTTTGAATCAAATTGATTACCCGGAGTGGATATCTTGTGGGCGAGGAGTCGGCGGGAGGGATGACCTCGTTCAGGTCGATGAAGAGCGGCGCCGGGCCGGTGCCACGGCAAAGGGCGGTAGGATCCATTTGGGGCGACTAAGAAAGGGACGGTAATACCTTCCAATTATTAGGGTTTTTGTGACTGACACAGAAGACGGGGTGAGGGGTTTCTCTTCGCTCGGTGCGGCGAAGTAGAAGGAAGCTAAAAGGACGCGTGGAGAAGGCGAGGCGTGGAAAGTGTTGGAGTTTGGTGTTTGGGGGGAGGGAAGGGATGGGAAAGTTACGAGTGACCACCGCCAATAAGCATAGCGATTGGCTATATCACGAAGCCAGCAATTAGGATGAGAGATCGCGTAATCGTGCGACGGATGGTGCTGATCTTTTCTCCGCAGTGGGGCCAGCCACGTTTCCGTGGGCCACCTGATCCGGATCACGGATAACAGCAGTGCGTACATAAAGCCCAACTGGACCCATTCATGGGGAAGCCTTGGTCATTATTTGAATCGGGTCGGATCCAGGCTCACGGATCTTTGCACATTTCTTGTGCCCGAATCCATGTGTATGCGCAATTATAATTACAATTTTTCTTTTACGAAATATCACTATTAACATGCATAAATCGATGATAAATGTTAAATGTAAAGTGAAAAAAAATATCGATTATTATGCTAATAAAATATATTATTCTAAAGTTCAAATATAACAATATGTCAACCACTTATAACATGTATGATTATGATTAAATAGAGGTAATTACATGATTCGATAGAGTTAGTAGTATTCTTATTTAACGAAGTCACAAGCCGTCCAACTTACTAAACTTAGTAGAATCTTTTTTATATCGATTTGTGTTATTATGATGGATGAGTCGTTCAACTAATTGAACTATGAATTTAGTCACTTTCTTAAAAATTAGTCATACCCTCAAGTTAGTTTTGTTATCGAGTTAATCACAAAGCATGCCCTTAGATAAGTTAATCGTATCTTTTAAATATCACATTAAAATTGATCACTATTGAGATATTCATAACATAAACATCCATGAAATAAAAACATAAGCATTAATATGTCTTATATCCATGTCATCAAGTTCGTCATGCCCTTAAAACGGAATATACCCTTAAGTAAGATTTATAAAGATAATTATATCTTTTAAGTTACATTTAATTTTATTTAAATTATAAATATAAGTATTAATGTGCATCATATCCACCTAATCTATCCTCAAAACATAAAATATGAAAGTGTTCAACGTATCTTAATCGGATAAAATATATCATGAAAGTGATACATCTAACTAAGATATAAGTATGAAAGAAATTGATATGCTCTAATTGAACAAACCATATCTCAGTGTATCCTATATTCATCTAAGATATTTATTAAATAAAATATTTTCTATATGTAATATGTTTATCCACGATAAAACAAAGCATCTTGGTATGATAATTTATGTGCGTCTGTCTTAACATCCTTCAAATGAAAATATCGGTAATAATTTATCCTTATTTTTATTTTTTTATTTAACCAATTAAGCCGACCATCATACCAATCTACGCCCAAAAGAAACACCCAATAAGTCAACCTCGAGTCAAAGGATGGAGTGTAAAGGTCAACGAGAACGGACGCAGGAGTCAATGATGTCCACTCACAATTCATTTTAGAGTGCAAATCGTGCGAAGGTTGATGAAATCACTTGTGGTGTAAATTTCAAAGCTACCATTAACATCAGAAGCATATTACTTGAGAAGTTGATTTCTATTAATTTGTTTTCTTGATTAATAAAAGAAAAAACGAATCAGAAGGGATAGAGATGATAGCATATAATATATATATTTATGGACAATAGGTCCCAATTGGTGGGTGAGATAGGACGGGAATCTAATCGAAGAAAGCAAAAGGAAGAAGACAACAACGATGAAACCCGTTGTTTTGGCCAAAGGCATTTAATGACGTATCATAATCCTACAAATTGGGGCCATTGTTGGACTATTATTCCAATGGCATCACTCAATCCAATACGTTGTGACCACCACCACCACCACCGCCACCACCGCCACGCCATCGCCGCTCATTATATACTTGTCATAAAAAAGAGCATCGGAATATCAACCAGAATATCGGTGACAACCACTGATTTCTAACCTTTCTTTTATATTGTATAATTATTTTATAAAATCATTTTTATCATTATTTTTCATGAAATATTTTTTCCCTAGAAATTTGAAATTCAAGAAATACGTGAATTCCATTTTTTATTGTCAATTTGTCACATATCTTTCTTCTTCGTTGTGTTTCATATCATTCATAATATCGATTAAAATATGAAAAAATATTACATTATATGCTCTCACATGAGCCTAAATATTAAAGTTTGATTAATATTATTTGACCTTATCATTTCAAAAATTGAAAAAACCCAAACATATCAATAATATTTTATTCGAAATTAATTTCTATTTTTATTTATTTATTATTATTATTATGATTATTTATATACATTAAAATTCGATTTGTATTATGATTTCGTTTTTCTAATTCAACTTTTATTATGATTTATATAAATTACAATGCCAAGAAAGTAAACTAATTAGTCCTCTACAAATTGGGGACATCATACGGTGAGAGGAGTTAGGTTTCTATCATGTGTTTGCTGCTCTATAAATAGCGCCGAGCGCTACGCGTCGAAACAGAGCCAGAAAGAGAGAGCGAGAGAGAGAGAGAGAGACGTATTGCAGACATGGAAGTCGAAGGCGGCGTCAAGGTAGGAGGAGGGGAGAAGGACAAGGTCGGTGGAGCGGTGCAGCAGGTCAACGGGGGCCTGACCAACGATGGCTTATCGGCCATCATGCCCGGGTGGTTCTCCGAGATCAACCCCATGTGGCCAGGTCGGGCTCACTTTATCTGGAATCGTTTTGATTCCCCTGCTTCGGGTTGTGTTCTATTTGGATTGAGATTTCTACTGTCTTTTTGGCTTGCTAAACATTGCTGGGTGTGGGAGCGAAGTGCTTGTAATCGTAGATATGAAAGCGAGGGAGATGCCGATCCACATACGTTTTTTGTTACCCTGTTTTTTGCACTCAAAATTCTTCGTCTTTTATTTCAAGATTCTGTTTTTGTTGTTTGTTTCTATTTGGAATTTGTTGTTTGTTTCTTTATCTAAAATTCTGATGATTTATCTTCTACGGATCGTGCTATTTAGATTGTTGCTCAGGGTTTTAGTTGCTGTGATTGAGATTTCTACTATTTTTTGGCTTGCTAAACATTGATGACTACGGGGGGTGGAAGAACATGCCAGTGTAGCTATGAAAGCGAGAGATGTCTATCGCCCTAGATAGGTGTTTGGACGCTGTTTTTTGCACTATAAAAAAATCGCCTTTTTTTTTGTTGAAGATTCTGTTTTCTTTACCTTTTTGTGCTTTCACAGGGGATATATGTGTTTCTATCCGTTATTTGTTGTGTGTCAAAAAAGATTGATCGATTTATTTTTAATTGGTCTATCTATTTTTTGTCTTTAATAACTCGGTAGATGATCGTTAGACATCACCATATTGCTTATCTTGGATGATTCTGTTGATATTTCTCTTTGTTTTCTGCATTGTAGCGTTGATTTAGCTCGTCTCCCCATTTGGCTGGGAGATTGCCGTTCACGTTAGCTCTAGTAAATAGTTGAAGAAATCTGGATAAGCTTAATCTGATGTTTCTTTGCTTTGATAATGACGTCTTTGAACCAATGTCTTTGTATAGAGCTTATAGTTCACTTCAACATTTTAGATAATTTATTTTTTTTCCAGATTCTATGCGTTAATGTTTCTAGTCTATTTGGTTTCAAGCTGTAGACTGGTCCTTTATAGGAACACTTGAATGTCGGCAATTTGGTAATAGCTTCGTGCTATGTAAAACTGGTTCTCGAAATGTTAGAGTTGCTTTCTGTAGTGGCCAAAGATTTTGGAGTATACCTATGGTGCCAACTGACTAACAAGCCACATCTCCGAGGGTAGTTTAAGATCCTCCGAAAGAGATGAAAATAAAAATATGAAGGTTATATATTTTCATGCTTACGAACCTTAGATGGCCATACTGCCTCCTGTTAATTATATTTGTTTGTGTACCATCTGAACAAAATTTGATGTCTCATTTTGTCTCTTCCTATAGTTTTCATTGGGAAACATGCAAGATTTTAATTATATATATATTTTCCTGATATCCTATAAGAGTAGTTGATCCAGAAGAAAACTTTGACCATCCTTTTGGATTGTTCGGTGGGAAGTTACATGCTGGATGTGAAAATAATGGTGTTCTAGAAATCTGGAAATATTTAAATTTTCTATATAACTTAAAAAGTGAAACTTTGAAGGTAAAGATTGTCAAAAAGCATAAAAAAATGTATGAAATCATACTGGTAGCTTATATTGTTCAACAGTATGTAAGTTTTTGCACTGCTATTTGCAGGAGAGGCCCACTCGTTAAAAGTGGAGAAGGTCTTATTTCAAGGAAAGTCGGACTTCCAAAATGTTGTGGTGTTTCAGGTACTCTATCCAAGTAAAAAATCTTAATTCTGGTGTTAACATGATAAATATCCCAATTTTGTGATCGCATTTGCTACTTCTAATGTTATTTTTAATGTCAGTCTTCCACTTATGGGAAAGTTCTCGTCTTGGATGGGGTCATTCAATTGACTGAGAGGGATGAGTGTGCTTACCAAGAAATGATTACTCATATTCCAGTTTGCTCTATCCTGAACCCTAAAAAGGTTTATTTCTGAACTTTTGAGTTACATATATTTCATGCAAATGCTGTAGCTTTCTCTTGAAACCATGAAAATTCGTTTTCTTTTCCCATAGTGCTATATAGCTGCTACATAAAATGGAGAAGATCTTAGTTAGTATTCCAACTTATGGTGCTATCTATCTGATGAAAAGATAATGAACATCTCATTTTGTTCTCTCTTTGACTCTTTGTTTAAATGGTTGGATTGTTAAAATAGTAAATTACTAGTTCTGCCACATTGACAGCCATGCCATAAGGGAGCCAATGGTTGATAAGTTCTTTGAGCTATATAGTTTGAAATTTTGTATATTATGGGATCCATTAAACTTGACTGTTTTGTGGCTATGGTGAATTTGTTCTTTTGCCACTACAAACATACAATCTGACAAGAACTTTAGTATTTTGATATATTTTGTTATGTATTCATAGTTGGCTTAAAATGTCATCATTACAGGTTCTGGTTATTGGAGGCGGTGATGGTGGTGTTCTACGAGAAGTATCACGCTATTCTTCTGTGGAGCAAATCGACATATGTGAAATTGATAAAATGGTTATAGATGTGAGTAGATCATACTTGTTAGTACCTGTAGCTTTTGCTCATAAGCCTATTCTAATGCTTTAATTTGGTGTTCTTCATAATTGGGAGTCAATAAAAAATACATGGATGTAGATATCTGGCCTTATTGGAATGAAGGTCACTCTAAAACACTGCAAATAAGATTCTCCAAGATCCTCTTTGTAGTTATATTTATCGAGAATCTACTGGCAGACAATCTGTATTGGAACCTGTTTGATGGTACGCTCATGATGCTGCTGAAACTTGTTACAGAAGATTAGGGCTTTCTACTAATTGTCCTTTTCTACTATTTTTCCCTTTAACACAATACTTAAAGGTTGGAGAATCTTTAGACAAGCTAAAGATTTGCTACTCACCTCTTTTCATGTAATTTTCTCGAAGCATACCATTGTGCGCAAAGGTCCTAATTTAATTTTATTTAACTCCTTCACAAACATCCATTAAGCACCAATAGGTGCATGAATGGTCATCCTGAATATTCTTTTGATGGCCTGAATTCATTTTAAGATGGGGATCCACAAAATAACTCAACACCATGCAGCTTTTAGTCAATTTTACAGAGCTATATCTATGTACTATTTCAATAATCACTTTGGTGTTTGATGATATCTGTAGTTCCTGTCTTATGGATCTGAGTTCCAAAGGACAATTTCATTCGCAATCGACATTCACTAGACAATCTGTTACCTCTTTCCACAGTAGTTTGATTTTTATTGAAAGATCTGTTTCCAATAGGTTTGATGCTCACCTAGGGTTTCTAATAGCTGCAATTTGCTAAATCAGAACTATTAATTATGACACAAGTGAACCAGGCATATATAGATTGTAGCAAATTCAAATCAACTTTACAAGTCTGAGAATCATTTCCATGGATCAACTTGGCTGCCTGAACCTTCAATTTACTTCTCATATTCATCTTGTTAATAGAAAATAAAAACTTCTATACTGTATTTATTCAAGAATTTTTTTGACACAAAAAGATAAGGTCAAATGGATTTAGCAAAAAGCTGGAGCAGAGTGTGTTGCTGCTAAGTTAAATAACAAACGATAACTATTAAAAGTAACTAAATCATGATAGCACTGCATGAAGAAGATTTTCCATTAATCTTAGTGATGCTGATTCAAATGACTCTTCTTGTGGAAACTATACATGACTTTTCCTCCATCTCACATTTGGGGATGGAATATGAGGATGACTTGTTACCAGCTAAGACTGTATTTTTTTTTTCTGTTCAGTAGATCACTTTATTTGGGACATTAGGCTTGTTGTTGCTGCCATAGATTGCATTAAATCTCTTATATGCTTTTTATGACTTAAAATATCATGCAAAAGTTAATTATTTTTTTCATTTTTGTTTGATTTCTTATTTAAAATAGGTTTCTAAGGAATTCTTCCCCAACATGGCTGTTGGATATGAAGATCCTCGTGTGACTCTTCATGTTGGTGATGGTAAGTGACTTATGGCAATTGTTATACAATTATTCTGCTCAAGTTGGTGGGAAATGTTATGATCAGACCATTTGCCTATTCTTTAACCTGTAATTGCTTCCTCGAATGTGACTAAGCCAAGTGTTCAGTGCTTGCGTCAACTTTCTATTGTGGTATCAGCCCATAAATATGAATTCCAATATGACCTAATAATTTTGAGCAAGGGTCAGCGTCTTTTTCTAATTGGACCCTATGGTAACATTTGCAAACCTTCTTATCAATATGCATGTCATATCACTGGCTTTTGGACTTCACAACAAAATTATGTGTGTAATTTAGCTATTGGCTTAACCTTGTTGATATATGCAACATTGAATTTATTCTCAGTTTAGTTGATTTCGTT
Organism: Musa balbisiana; assembly: GCA_004837865.1. NCBI lineage: Eukaryota > Viridiplantae > Streptophyta > Magnoliopsida > Zingiberales > Musaceae > Musa > Musa balbisiana. The sequence goes on along the minus strand of CM017188.1, from coordinate 16,855,897 downwards.
GTTCCAAAACATGTAGGAGTTGCATTCCTAAAAAACGTTCCTGAAGGCACTTATGATGCGATCATTGTGGATTCCTCTGATCCAATAGGTAAGATCTATGATTTTCTTTTTTCACTGTTGCTTCCTGAGGTAGTCTTACTTCTTTTATTTGTTTGATCAGGTCCCGCTAAAGAACTTTTTGAGAAGCCTTTCTTTGAATCAGTTGCTAAAGCTCTTCGTCCAGGAGGAGTTGTATGCACTCAGGCAGAAAGCATATGGCTTCATATGCACATAATCGAAGACATTGTTTCTAATTGTCGCCAAGTTTTTAAGGGCTCTGTGAATTATGCTTGGACAACAGTACCTACATATCCAAGGCATGAACAAATCTACATTTTCTCTTATTTCGAGCAGTCTACTCTCTTGTTAGTTATTTAGTAAAATAGTTTCATGTTGCACTCTTGATTTGTGAATTCAGCGGAGTGATTGGCTTCATGCTTTGCTCCACCGAAGGGCCACCTGTTGATTTCCAACATCCTGCGTACAACATAGATGAGGATGAGAATTCCAACAAGTCCGTAGGACCTTTAAAGTTCTATAACTCTGAGGTACCTCTCATTCTAAACTTTTCTTCAATGTTTTCTCCATCTTTTTTTCTTAGCGCTCTCTGTTGCCTTTCCCAGATTCATTCTGCTGCATTTTGCTTGCCGTCTTTTGCGCGGAGGGTTATTGATTCTTAGACGAGCTAATGACACCATTGTGAAGATCAGACCAGACAGACCCTGATGAGAAGATGGAGACTTCTACTTCACTCGAGAAACTTCATTTCTCTGCCCTCTCAGTTGGATCATTCATGGTAGCTGTGTACTTTCGAATATGGGGTTTCTCTTTTGGTCCGAGTGTCGGTCTTGGAAGCGACATCGACTTGATTATCAAATTGCTATAAAAATATCTAGATATTTATATTTTACGAATGATTTATTGCATCCATGGATATTGTTTACTTATATTTTATTTTATCAAATGGATATTTTTGACACAATAACTAATACAGCTTTGGAGTATTATCAAATGAATGACTGGTCTTGTACTCTCCTTCAAATCCCTCATATGTCAAATGTGTTTTTGAGGGGCCATGGAATTTGTTCTGCAGTGTGGGCAGCTTAAAATTTGCATGATTGCTATCTTAAGATTAACAATCTGTTTGCATTTGGTTGGTTTTGTTGAACTCAAGATTTTGTAGGATTGAAATCTCTACCCATTACAATCTGTGGTTTGTGGCATAAACAGCCGTCTTATTTGCCTTCTTTGTTCTCGTACTTTTGATATATAATTTTAGATGTATACTGTCTCGTACTCTTAATATATAATTTTAGCTGTATACTGCAGGAGGATGTTGGGTTGCATTAATGCTGATCGAGTGTGGAATTAATTGCTAATGAACCAAACCATATCTGTGAATTATTTGTGATCAAGCTGAAATATGACTCTACTCACTTGAATAGAAGAAAACTGTCGAGAGTTCATCGAGATCAGCCTAAATAATCTAAATACAATAAAGTAGTATTTATCATTCACAAATAATGATATGGTCAATATTTTTTATCGATTATATTATCTCATGTAATTAGTTATCTTTAATATTTTAATATTCAACTGATTTTTTTATTATCAGCTCTAATAATAAAAATATAATAAATCGTGTGATATTTTTATCATCATCATCATCATCATCATTATTATTATTATTATTATTATTATTATTATTATCACCATCATTCTAATAATAAAATAATCTTTCTCTTTTATCATCATCGACGACAAAAAAACACCCAAAGGCGCCGTGGTCACTCGAACAACGGGTTTAAGTGAAAACAAGCGAAAACCGACGCGTCGCGATCTCAAAGCTTTGCTCGCGTCTCCCCTTCCCTCCTCGTCTCCTGTGGGTTTCAGGCCCGCAAAAGAGGCGCGCCACCATAAATCCTACCATATCGATCGCCTCCCCCGACGCCGATCCTTTCGACTCGATCGGTTTCCCGAGATCCATGTCACGTCTTAATCTTTACGGCATAGCACGATGCCCATGTTCGTTCCAGTTCAAGGTCATCCGATTTCTTGCCTCCTGTTCTTTCGTGTGTGAATCAATTAGTAATGGCCTTTGTAATAGTCCATCATGAGCTTGGAGATTTCTCTTTCCAGATTAATCTTTTATGCGGGGATCTGTGGGAATTCTTGTTATGACATGTTCTGCTGCTTCCACCTACGGTCGCGATTGATATTTTATGGGCAATAAGTTGTAATTCATCTTTACCTGGTGGTCAATTCTCTTTTGCGGTAGGCTTGACGGGAACGGAATTCTTGCCCTTCACTTGTTCGATGAAATGACAGCAAAGTCTCCAATCTTCGTTATTCGGAGGCACCTTCCCATCTGGGTCTCCCTAAATTATCGTTCTTACACAATTGCAAGTGCTGCACATGTTCAGGGTCCTCCCAAAGATGACAAAGACGCTCCACATTCTGCTGAGTTTGTATCTGCTGTACAGGTGCTTAAGAATCAGCTTCATCCCGACAGACTTGTTCATGTCTTGGATTCTACATCTGATGTGACCTTGGCTCTTAAGGTGTTTAAGTGGGCTTCAAAGCAGAAAAGGTTCCAGCAGACAGCTGAGACTTATGCCCATATGGTTTTTAAGTTGGGAATGGTGGGAGATCACGAAGAAATGGAGGTTCTTTTGAACGAGATGGTTAATTTACAACTTCAAAATATAGAACAGACCTTTGATTACTTGATCCATGCATTTTGTAAAAATTACAGGCCTGTAGAAGCTTTACAGGTTTTCAAAATTTCAAATTTGGCAAAACACAGGTTATCAGTCTCAACATGCAACACATTATTAGATGCTTTTGCTTCACAGAGTGGAAATTTTTGCTCGTTGATGTTTGTCTATAAGGAAATGGTGAAAGCAGGGATTCTTCCAGATGTTGAAACGTTGAATCACTTAATAAAGGGTTTATGTGACATTGGGTGCTTGGACTTAGCGCTAACCCAGTTTCATAGGATGGATAAGAAGCAGTGCTTTCCAAACAGCCAGACATTTGAGATACTCATTAAAGCTCTTTACACTAGTGAACGAGCAGACAAAGCAGTTGAGTTATTGAATCAGATGCTGGATCTACAAATCTCTCCACATTTTGATTTCTATAATAGTATCATACCTCTTCTTTGCAGCATCAACAGATTCAAAGAAGGCATTAAGTTGCTTAGAATTAGGGAAGATGCAGGTGGCAATCTGGATTTACATTTGTATAGCTATCTGATTAATTGTTTGTCTGCCAATCAACAAATAGAGAGTGCTGTAGAACTTATTCGCAAAATCACAAACTCAGGCCTTGCTCCTTTAACTAATATGTACATGGATATTGTGGATGGTTTCTGCAACATTGGGAAGTTCACTGAAGCCATGAGCTTCCTGGATGAAGGACGAGTTTTGGAAATTGAGCCTTACAACACCTTGCTCAAAGGTTTCTGCGATATCAGCAGATATCAGGAGGCAACTGTTTACTTGAAGAAAATGGCTGAAGGGGGTTTAACTAATGTTTTATCGTGGTATATTCTTATAAAAGGACTTTGTGAGGAAGGGCTTGTTAGAAAAGCATTTCAAGTTATGGGAAGAATGATTATTTCTTCTTCTTCTTCTTTTGTGGTTGATGGAACTATTTATTCTGCTATTATAACTGGGTACTGTAAGATCGGTGCATATGAGAATGCTTTAAGTATCTTTAGACTGTCCTGTATGTATGAGCTCTCTTTAGATTCAGAGTCGTGCTCACAGTTGATTGAGGGTTTGTGTGTTGTGAAGAAGATCCAAGAATCTGCTGAGGTATTTTACCACATTATTGGTAAAGGTGATTTGCTTACTAGTAATGCACTAAGTGAATTAATTCAAGGCATCTGTCACAATGGAAAGGTGCAGGAAGCCATCAAAATGCGTTCTCTTGCTGTTTTTAATGGCTCATCTTCTAATTCAGTCACAATTTCCACAATATTGCTCGGTCTCTTAGATTTGAACAAGGAAAAAGATATCTTAACATTCCTTTCCCAGATTTTGGTTGAAGGATGTGCATTGGATGTGAAGACATACTGCATTCTCATTCATGGCTTGTGTTCCAAGTTTATGATGAGAGAGGCTGCAATTTTGTTCAACCAAATGGTTCATGAGAGCTTTATTCCTAACTCTGAAACACTTGAGCTACTCGTGATCAGACTGGCAAGTTTTTCGCAATTGCATTTGGTCATGCATAGCTTAGATAGCCTGATCAAGAAATGTGGACTACTAAGTCCCACAATGTGTAATGCAGTAATATATAGTCTCATGAAAGAGGGACACAAGCATGAGGCCCGTAACTTTTTGGACACAATGCTTGATAAAGGGTGGGTCCCAGATGCTGAGACCCATGTTTTGCTTGTTGGAAATAATAATAAAGATGGGAGGAATGAAAATGATGATGTATTTAAAGCTCTTGGTGATGACAAAGTGAGCAAAATATTAGCTGAGGGGCTGGAAGATTTTGACAATCACATGGCTTTGTGATGAATAGTGCCCTATAGCATATACTTTCCTCTTCTGAATTCTTTTCAAGTCTAGGCAGTTTTGAAAGATTGCTCTTTGCTTTCCATGAGCTGAACTGCAACTTCAAATTGGAATTTTACTTGACCATGAGGAACTCTTTGATATTGGATGGCAAATATGTCTCTCAAACGTCTTTTTGAAGAATGGGGTTCTGGCTGGGAACTTGTCATCAATTTTGGGGGGCTGGTGATAAACCCATAGTTGATCACTAGTTGTCAAATTCTCATTGTGCCGTATTGATTTTAATTGGTGCTCTGTAGCTCAAACCTATATGGAAAATGTTCTTAAGAGAGAATTATGATTTCCATGACAAAATATGTCATTCTTGAGTGATATATAATCTGCAATTCTGCATGCGACCTTATTCGAGTTTGAAATCAGATTTTCATTTGTGATTTCCTGTCAATATCAAAAGTTGCAAAGTGAGAGTGCTGAATTCTGATGATGCTTCACAGAAACCCAGATATTGCAGCATCCTTTAGCCTTATGATTTCTGGGATTTTTGAGTATGGCAATGTGGCTGAAAAATGGTTAATTCATATGGCCTCATAATTCATCAGGGTACTAGAACAGGCTATGTTGCGGTGTGTTGGAATAGGCTTCCAACTTTTGATCGGTTGCATCATAATCGTCACTCAGACTGATGGATGTCCTATTTGTAAGCTCTAGATTGGCTCACCTAGTCATATCTTCTTTAAATGCTTCTTTCCTCAAACCTTTTGGGATGAACTCCAGTTTAAGTTTGGCCTCCACTATCAATTTTTTGACTTTTGGAATCAAGGACCTGGCTGGAAGAAAGCAGAGGTTTTGACAAACCTAATTCCAAATGGATTCTCAGCCTCATCTCTATTGGATTGTGGACTCTTCGGTTGAACAAGAATGAAGCCAAACATTGTCACCACAAGGCCAGGCCTTCCAACCTTAGTTCTGAGCATATCAATAGGCAGAATGACAGTATCAGTCTCTGCACCTGTAGGGAACATGACCTCACTCTGGAATGTGATGAATCTCTCACTCTGTCCTGCTGCAGGTATTTAATTTATAGTCAAAGACTCTACCAACTCAGTAAAGGTGGCTGTTTACGCTCACGGTAAAGCTCATACTGCCTTAGAGGCTGAAGGTCTAGCAATATCTGAAGGGCTGAAGTATGCAGAGTAGGCGAACATGTCTAAAATTTTGGGCTGCACAGATGCAACTAACATAGTTAATTTTGTTAATTGGGTCAAGGGCACTCATTGGCACCTGAAAGCTATTGTCTCTAACATAGCAGAGCATTGCAAAAGGTTGCAGGTAGTTTAAGTTAGCTTTCTTTTCAGGAACCTTAACTTGTGCAGAACTTGTCGGTTCCCTTCTTTTTGGACTTCTGATGAGCCTCTCTCATCGTTGTTCTGTAATATTCCTCTGCAAGTAATGAATGCTTTTTCTTAGAAAAAAACATCAGGGTGCTTACTTTTTGGGGCTTGTCTTCCATTTTCCATTTGGCATGTCTTAGTTGCCTTTAATACAAGGAAAATGGTATAGCTTTGTTCCAGCAAATTCTGTGATCATGCACTGTTTGAACTAATTATTGTGCTACTGGTCATGCACAAAATTTTCAATTCGAGTAAAATTGATGTTGTAATGGTCATTCATTTCTTCCATGTTCTTCATGCAGGGAGCAAAGATATGGTAATTCCCATGATACCTTACTGATTCAGGTTTTTGACTTCCTGACTGGATGTGTAGAGCCCTATCTAGACGAGAACTGGAGTCACACTGCCTCTTGAATTTAACAATCGTTGTTGTTCGACTTGTTTGTACAATAAATAGCACTTATATGGCTGGTTTAGTTCAGCATTTGTCGAAAAAGAAGCTTGGAGATGTGGCAATGGCAGCTTTGATTGTTCATGGGAAGCTATTTAGACACTTCCACATGCGGTTATGTGCAGCATAACAATTCATTCTTTAACAGATACGCGAAAGACTTGGTTGATTCATTTTCTATTTCATAATCTCCAGAAGCGAATGTGGCAGGTTTAATTGTGTGTGACTCAGTTGCAACTCTACTAGAAGGTGATGACATCTCAATTATTGATGATCAAAATGAGCTATTCAATTACCTGTAACAATTGCAGAAAATTGGTCTTCTGGATGAGGTGAAAAAAAATGAAAGCTCTCCTAAATCTTCATGTTCTTCCTAGAAAAAAGAGTGTAAGTTTGCTGGCTTTCAGGCGCTGTCAGCTCATCTATCAGTATGTCCCCCAGGTAAAGCAGATTCCAAACAGAAGATTGCATTTTGCTTTCTAGGACCTCTAAGCCTTTAGGTAGATGCAAACTTATGGATTGTATAATGAGATTGTTTTATTTCCTTTTCTTGTACCATATGCTGAGGTTCTTTGAGTTAAACATCACAAATTCTACTGAAAGATACTTGTAACCGGTGAAAGTAGAGAAAGAAGTCATTGTACTATGATTTTGCTACAAATTGTTCCAGTAATTATGCGAATATGGCTGACAATGTCCGCTTTGGAGATTTTTTACATGAGCTTTCAGGACAATCCCATCTCTGTAGTGGCTGGGTTGACTATGGATCTCCTTTGCTCATCCAAGCTGCAATATTGGTTTCATCATTAGAAGGGAATCAGATTAGCAATTTGATGCAAGCTGCTCCTTCGATGGACTGTGTACACAAGTTGGAGATAATTTTCTACTATTAGATTGCCATCTCTCCCTCACTTGAGGTTTGAATTGTCTATGACTGAAGATGAAAGTTAATGATCATGAACCGGTTGTCACAGCTATGCTTCCTGACTGATTCAGGTCCTCCTTCAGTAAAGGTTACATTCTCCCACAAAGTTGTGAAGCCTTTTCTTTTACAAGCATTGTGTCATCAAAAAGTTCTTCTCACTATTCATCAGTTTATTTCCAGGGATATGAAATCATGCCTCTGATGAAGAAGCATAAAACATATGAACGGTGGAAGTCAACAAACACATTTTTCAATATGCATATTATGCTACTAATTTGGGATGACTTGACTATGGCATATCTTCTTCACATAAATTAATTGAAATTGAATTGAAGTCAACCTTTCTCAAAGGATGAGAAAAGGTAAAATAAGAGGTGGCGGGAAGCCAGTGGAAGCAAGGTGAACATTGACTAGCTTCAAGCTATCTCGGAGAAGACTCGTCGTCCTCACCCTGTTTAAGAACAGAGCACAGCACCTGCTTGGAAATGTATGTCTCAAGTTCCCTTGAAACTTCTATCAGTTTTGGGTCGAAGCTGCTCCTGTACTTTTGAGGCCTTGGAGAAGGAGACCCTGAGAATCTCCGCCTGGGGCTGGAGAGACGTCTGCTTGGTGAACTTGGAAACCACCCCCTCGGGACAACGGGTGTCGTGTCTCTAAGGATCACCTTCTTCGCTTCTGGGTTCATCAATGGTCCCTGTTTCATCTCCAGCGGCAGTGGTTTCAGTGGTGATATGGACAGTCCAGTCGCTACCATGGGTGCCAATTTCTGTCTCATTCTCTCCCTTGCTCTCTCAGCTGCCATCAGTGTCTTCTCCTTGCTCATTTTGATCAGTTTCCATGGGTCGATGTGGAATTCTGTCTTCTTGTTTGGAGTTGAGGAGTCTGAATCTTTTTCGATTCTTATCGATAATCTTTGGGTGCTCTGCGAGTAGATGGAAATTTCTCCTTTCAATTCACATGAAGATAGTCTCCTAGCTACAGCAAAATCAGGCATGTGGTGATCTTACTTGGCTCTTTTCAGATTTGTGACATCGGAACCGAGACAGCAGAGTGGGTCTTTCTGGTGAGTCTAAGTCATCGCTGTCATCCGAAGATGAATACAACTCATCAAATGGATCAACCGACTGGCTTTGTTCTCTCATTGCCAGGATGTAATCGTATGTTCTCATTCCCTGCAGCCATAGTTAAAACAGATATTACACAAATTAGCAAAATCCAGAAGCAAGTCTAGCGGATTTCATTTTCTTTGTCACTTGTGGTCCAGACTTACTTTTAAGGTTTGAAATTATCTTCATGCCTGCTTTATATTCTTATTTATGTCAAACCTTTTCTATCAACTTTCCGAATTTAGTTCCCATCTAGCCAGAAGTTTGTTTGAAAGACTGAAATTTTGTATACTTCATGATTAATTATGCTTAAAAGTAATAGAAATAAATCAATGGCATCCTTGAACATTAAAAATAATGATGGTGTATAGCTCATATCTATCTTACAAATGTTCCATTTGAGTTATTGTGTAAGCAATATTGCACATCTCTCCACAGTATCTTTTGGGCAAACAACTTATTAGGTCTTTTACGATAGATTTAGTTGATAGGCAACAAGGTTATGAATATTTGTTTAGGAGAAATAATCATCACAATTTATATAAAAAAAATTAACTAATTTTATGCTTAAACAATCTTATAGCATTAATGATTGTCATTGAATGTATCCTTTAGCAGATCCTGCCTATGTAATTTAATTCAAATCCAAAATGAATTATGTGGTTCACCCAAAAAGATAATAATATAAGATCTCAAAACTGATCTATTAATCAATAATAATCATTAAGAATGTTTTTTTTTCCTTTTTTATGCAATTCACCATCCTATGATGTTTTCTTCTAGCACAATTTCTCAAGTAGAACTGTCTCAAGTGTGAAATTGTTTGTTCCAATGACTCGAAAGCACCATTGTGTTAAAACTTTTGTGGTTCACCCAAAAAACATGATGATAAAAGATGTCAAAACTGATCTAATAATCACTAAGATTGTTTCATTTTATGCAATTTCTAGTATGATGACAATGCAGGCAAGATTCAGTATGCAGCTTAGGGTTATGAAATAAGAAAGAGTTCTTCTTTGATTCTCAATGATAGATTACCTTTCTGATGAGAACCACATGAAAGAAAAATAGCTGCCCCAATGCTGCTGTGCTATATGCCGTCAGTAGCGCCAAAAACATCTGCAGAAACAGGAAGTTCATAATTATTAGAACACACTAATCATCTTTGTTTTGAGGGAGATCCAAAACAGTTCAAGAGACTTGTAGGAAATAACTGATATTGCTGCAAGAACTCCTTTGGGAATCTCAGCATGGAGAATCTCTTTCGATTCGCTGGCGATCTCCTTCCCATTGGTGAAGCAGCGAACGAAGACCACAATCGCAGTTCCGCCCTGTATGATGAGCTGCAGAATAGACAATTGCACGAACGACAGTTGAGAATGCAGACTGATGAAGCTCACGTACATGATTCGTGGCTGTACCTACCATTAACAATGTGAGAAGCATGAGGAGGATGAAGGTGGTGTAGTTCTTTCTTCCAATACAGTTGTTGAGCCACTGCAAGAAAGCAATGTGTTGGTATAGAGACACAAGTGGGTCATTTGAATCAGGATGGCTTGTGAGCTCCTCACCCTGCAATGGTGATCGAATCCGTCGACGCACCTGTCACAGCTCCGGCAATGCTTGCTGTGCTTCTTCACCTGCAAAATGAAGAGACGTCATGGATGAGAGAGATGGTTGCAAACAGAGGACCAAGAGAGGGTCGCTATTTGCCAAAGTGAACCTCCAAGTCACAGAGAGTGCAGAATGTGATGTCGTCGTCCTTCCGATCGGGCATTGTGGCGGCGTCTTCGAGGAATACGAGAGGAAAGGAGAGGAGGGGCTGCATTTGGACGTTCGGGTGCCATGGATCCAAGTACTTCCTCCTTATGCAACGCCTGAGGATCCTGCCTTCTACCTTCCTGAAGAACCTCACCACCACCTGCCACAACATGAACCTGTAGTTCAGCTTCGGCAGGCCAGCGGACTTGCTTCGCCTCCGTTTCTTGGCGGCCGTCCTGTCCGATGGATCGATGGCAGTGCACCTCGTGTATAGGATCGCTACCGACAATGCCTGCAACAGAAGGATAGTACCGCTTTGGATTGCTCAAGAACAAGGCCGAATCGGAGCTGGGACTGGTCTCTCACCGCGAAGAAGAAGAGCGTCAGGATCGTGTTCTTGAGAACTCTGTTCCCTAGAAAAGGTCCGAGGAAGACGAAGAAGGAGATCACCAGGAAACAGAACACCGTCATTCCCACAAACTGCATCATATCGACACTGTTACATGAATCACTTGTGCGAAATGGAGAATTACAGGGGAGTGGGAGAGGGTGGGAGACCTGGAGAGGATGGAGAGGGAGTTGCCAACCGTGGCGCCTCATGCTTGATTGATCTCGAGAAGTCGTCGTCGACCAGAAGAGGTCTCTTCTTCCCCACCTTCTGCTCTGTGTAGTTTTCATGCTTTGCAGGCAACGGTCGACTTGGTGAGAGATTTCAAATTCGAACGCTGCGTTCGGCTGCCTCCCGTTACCGCCAGGTAATTTTGTGCCACATAACCAATCCAAATCATTTAACAGGAGGAGGGAAATGCTTTAGGTACCCCACCGGAACGAACCCAACAGGGACATCAGATGATCCCAACCGTCGATTTCACATCCACGGCTGATCGCATCGCGTTCTTGTTTGGCTTATTGCGTAGGTTGTCGTGCGTGGTGTTTTCTGTGTGTGCCCGTCTTATCCGATTCATTGACACGCTCCTAACCGATATATATATATATATATATATATATATATATCCACCCCTCTTGCATCCGAGGACGATGGTGGTAGAAGAGGAGTGGAGGAGGAGAGCTAATTTGAATAGGTTTTGAATTAGGATATATGATTTTATAAATAAAAAAAGATAATTATTTGAGAAATAACGAAAATAAGATATATATTTTTTAATAAATAAAAAAAATCTAAGATATGATTTAGAAAAATTAAATTGTCAAACCGGCAATCGGATTGGAATTGTTAATTAGAATTACTCGATGTTTTTAAGTTTTGGTTCCCAATTCCGTCCCTTATAATCGAAATCGAAATCAGTGATTCTCGTTCGATTTTTAAAGTGGTCATAAAAAATAAGTATTAAAATATTAATTAAAAAAATTAAAAGGAAAAAAAATGATGATTATGATTCGAATCCGAAACCTTCCCACCGTCCACCTTCGATTCGACCTTAAGACACCTTGAAGTCGTTCTGCCACGTCAAGGACGCATCACCGCCCACTCCCATCAATCTCATCTTCCATCCACCTTCGCTTCCTAACAGCTCTTGTCTTCCTCCCGCTATAAATACCCAGAGCTCCTGTTGTTACAGTAAGCAAGCCACCTTATCCTTGGAGCAGAGCAGAGCAGAGCAGAGAGATGGGATGCGGAGGAGTGTTCGCTCTTTTTGGCTGCAGGAGGCGGCAGAGGAGGGGGCATGAAGCGAGGCAACGGCAGACGGGCGAGGAAGCCGATGGGTACCGTCGGCCACGGCAGCAGGCGCTGACGATGAATAGGAGCTACGAGACAGAAGTGGAGGCGTGGTAGCGGAGGGTGTGGCGGACGGACGAATACCACGGGCATTGGGACGCAGGGTTCGACGTCGACAGGCAGGCCAAGGAGTTCATCGACAGAGTTCACGGGAAGATGATGAACGCTGATCACTCGATGTAAGCTAATTAGTTGCTTAGTCGTCTTCCACACGGTTACCTTTCAATCACATGCTTATATATATATATATATATATATATATATATATATATATATATATATATATATATATATATATATATATATATATATATATATATATATATATATATATATATATATATATATATATATATATATATATATATATATATATATATATATATATATATATATATATATATATATTATATATATATATATATATATATATAATTGAATGTTATTTACTTAATTTGAAGGAAGACAATCCCAATCGAGCACAAATCATCTTGAATAATCTCCTTCACATTTTCTCTCAAGAAATCAATAACAAAGTTTCGTCTGGTTTTTTATCATCGAAATTTAGAAATATATATAAGATATCATATGAATTCTCGAAAAAAAATCATAGTTTAAGAAATTTCAACCCTAAATTTTCAAAATAGTAAAAGCAATCCTCTAACAACTTCTGTTTTTTTCCCTTAATGATTGTATCACTCTTTCCACCTTTTTAATGAATCATGAACGTATTTAATCAATCTAAAACATAGATACGTTCAAAATAAATTATATTAAATAATTTACTGATATATATATTATTAAAATAATAAATTAATATATAAACTATGTTAAATTATTAAAATAATAAATAATAAGTAATAAATCTAAAACTAATTTTTTTTTAACAATAAAGTCAAGAGTAATCCAATTATAATTAATTATATATTTTTATAAATAAATATTAATATTAAATAATTTTAAAAAAGTTTACAATATAAAAATAAATTTGGAAGTTCTATATGGCAATTATTTTTTTAAAATCATAAGTTTTTAAAAATAATTTATTTATTGATTATAACAATTAAAAAAATTAAATTTATCCAAAAAGATCATATATAATCTTAATATCAAAAATAGATTATATTAAATAATTTACTCAGTATATCATTTTATATTACCAAAAGATAACAAATAGACATTTTTAAAATATAGTAAATAATAAAAATTATAATCAATAATTTCTTGAAAATATAATAATAATTTACTCAGTAATTTCTTGAAAATAATAATAATTACACATTTAAAAAATAAAAAATATACAAAGGCTTGGATTTTGTTAACAACTTTTTGGAGTACATTTTTCACCTATTTCTTAAATCAATATTAAAAAACATTGTGTGGATGTATCATATTTTTATGAAAATTTAAAAAAAAAATTGAAGAAATGAAAATAGTTCAAATGATGAAAATATCAGGAAAATATAAATAAATAAATAAATAAAATATAAAAGGTGTCATAAATGTCAATCTTGGTGCCATTCAAATGTTTCATGAAAATCTTATAACATTTTGATCGGTTATAATAATAGATGTAGTATTTTTAATCTTACCACAAAGATAATGTATCTAATAGTAGGGTCTGTCTTTTGTGGACCAAATATTAATCCTTGTCACCTATTTATAAGCTATGGTAAAAATTTGGTCCATAAAAGGCAAGCCTTGGTATCTAATGCAAGGACTAGTGAAAAATCATTTAAAATTTTTATGAGACTTTGCATTGCACCTATTTATGTTAATTTTTTCTATTTTATAGATTATTTATTTATTTATTTATTTGGCATTTGAATAATTTATTTATTTATTTCCTATTTCTCTTCTTCTTTTTTACTAAAATATGATGGATCCTTATAATGTTTCTTAATATTTGAGTTTCTAAATAGATGATAAACTTATGGTAAAAATTTAGTCTACAAAAGGTAGGTCCTGATTATCAGATACATCATTTTTGGGTGATATAAAAAATAGTAGTATATATATATATATATATTAAAGAACTATCCAAAATCATTTAAAATTTTATAAATCTTTCTCTATTTTTTTTTATTTTCACCAAAATATGATAGATCCTTGTAATGTTTTATGACATTTGATATTCTAAATAAGTGATAAAACTATGATAAAAATTGTGGTCGATAAAAGGCTCATAAAAATTTCCACATGAAGTAAAAAAATGGTGTACAACTAGTTGGAATGACACATAGATTGACATTTATGATATTTTTCTATTTTCTATTTTTTTTTGGTAATTTTAGCATGTGAACAGTTTGAAAATTTCCTAATTTCTTCATTTTTTAATATTAACAAAAATATGCTTTCAATTTTTTAATTCAATTTTTAATATTTTAACATTTTATTTTCTAAACAAGTGAGAAACCTATCCTAAAAATTTGATTCACAAAATCCAAGCCCTTTATATTTTATTTTTATTTTTATAAAATATATGAATATTATTATTATTATATTATTTCTTACTTTATAATAATAATATTTTTTTAAAAAAATTATTTAGCATATTTTTATTTTTTAATTTGTTATATTTTGTATGTTTATAATTTAATTTTTAAAATATAAATTGATATATCAGTAAATTTTGTGATATAATTTATTTTTTATATTTAGATTATATATATTTGGATAAATTTAACCTTTTAATTATCAATATCAGTAAATAGATTATTTTTAAAAACTTAAAATTAAAAATAAATGACCATATATAGACCTTTCAAAAATTTTATATTTTTTTTATAAATGTTTATAATTTTTTCTATTTATTTTTTAAAAACATAAATATTATTATTATATTACTCTTGTCTTTATTGTTAGAAAATATAGTGTTATATATATATATACTATATATATATATATATATATATATATATATATATATATATATATATATATATATATATATATATATATATATATATATATATATATATATATATATATATATATATATATATATATATATATATATATATATATATATATATATATATATATATATATATATATATATATATATATATATATATATATATATATATATATATATATATATATATATATATATATATATATATATATATATATATATATATATATATATATATATATATATATATATATATATATATATATATATATATATATATATATATATATATATATATATATATATATATATATATATATATATATATATATATATATATATATATATATATATATATATATATATATATATATATATATATATATATATATATATATATATATATATATATATATATATATATATATATATATATATATATATATATATATATATATATATATATATATATATATATATATATATATATATATATATATATATATATATATATATATATATATATATATATATATATATATATATATATATATATATATATATATATATATATATATATATATATATATATATATATATATATATATATATATATATATATATATATATATATATATATATATATATATATATATATATATATATATATATATATAT